>KQ999313.1:48578-71838 GCA_001598015.1 Dorcoceras hygrometricum | reverse complement strand
AGCCGGTGCTTCCTTCGGAGGTGATTTGTACAGTACCAGTTTCTCCGAGACCAGTATAATCTTGAGGTTTTGCAACCAATCAAGGTAGTTCTCCGAAACCGGAATTAGTGCAAGTGGATTACGCGAAGTCATCGTGAATATACTGAAATAAACAAACATGCATCAATTATTATTCATAATAATTTACTAAGACATAAAATATTGTCATTTAAATTTAATGAATTTTTCTCTCACTATTTTAACGATTTCACCATCCTTTAGTGCAAACGAAAAAACCAGTTTCCTAGTGGGTACACGGAGTCCAATCGATAAGTCATGGTCCTGAATAATATCAGTCAACCATGATCTTCGTATGGTAGAACCCAATTGCATCAAGTGTAACCTTCATGCATTACCTCACGTCCAGTAACGACCCGATAATATGATGTCGTTTACTATCATGTGTCAAAGTAAGGGCCCGATAATATGCGTTGTTTACTATCACGTGTCAAGATGATCCATCAATATTGAGTTGTAACGGACGGTCGCCATGATGTCCCCAATAAATATGAGCTAACATCATGGAGTTCCATCCAACTCACATCAAGTTTCAATGGAGCACATAGCTTTCCAGCAGACATAGCCCCCTAATAATATGAGTCAGGCTATGCATATGGGTGGCATCGTCGTACACCCACTGTTGATGGAAGGTAGGAATTTTTAGACAATATTTAAGTTCCCTTGTCTTATAAATTCATTCAAACCTTTCCAATTTAATTCGAAAAACTTATATTAAATTTAAATCATATTCAAAACGATGATTCTATTTTTGAAAATTTGTCTCATCCATATGCGGATCCCACAACATATATATATATATACAGACCTGATATCCTGCACAACCAACTTCCCCGCCTCCTTCCCGGACTGCAACGTGGAACTATGTGATTTGGTGCAAATTTAAAAAAAATAACAAAAATGTTGAACTTAAAATGTTGGTCCAATCACATGGTGTCACGTGGCAGTCGGGGAAATGATGTAGAGAAGTTGGTTGTGCATGATATCAGGTATATATATACAACACACACACACACACACACACACACACATATATATATATATATATATGTATACATAATAGGGATGATTGAAAATCGAGAGCTATGTGATCTATCGTCGTCAATTACGGATCTAGGTCCAATTCGTAGGCAAATATGCAAGATGCAAAAGTAATCTTATTACATAAGCTTCCATTTGGCATGCCTCCAGTCTTGAATATCCTAGATCATCATCTCCACCGTCTTAAAAAACTCTATATGCTACTAAGTCTAGTATTTACATTTAAATATTCATGACAAATATGGATACATTTGATGGGAACGAGTCATAAACCAAATCCACTTTGTAAATGATATCAAAAAAATATTACAACGAAAACAACGTAAAACCTAGCATATACCGAACAAATTGGTCATGACTCTCGATTATCCCATAATAATACAGTTTATACAATTAATCTAATTAATTGACATAAATTAAAAAAAAAATTAAGCGAATAAAATTTGATTATTATCCAACAAAATCATATTTTACACATAAAAAATCATATTTTATAAATAAAATAAATAAAAATAATATATTGTAATTTTAATTAAATATTATTATTTATTTCAACAGAAATTAAGTAAAGGAAAAAATTACATAATTTTCATAAAATCTAATTTTTCCAAAAATTAATTTTGAAAATATTTTAGGCTCAAACAATTTCGGGTCCAACACCTCAAGATCAACCAAAACAATTTCGGCCAAGAATCGGCCCAAAGCTCATCGGGTTGCCCGGGACAGGACATGCCAGCATCCCAGGGCACGAAAGTGTTGCTAGGGCGTCGTCGTCACGCGATGGCATGTCATGCCCGGTTCACTTAATCACAAAATTTAAACACGCAATTAACAAATAATGCGAAAAGCTTAAAAGCGGCTAAAACTTTTCTTTTGGCATGAACTAAAAATATCTTCAAAGTATGTGAATACTCAAAATATAGACTTTATACATGAGTCAAACAGCAACCAACATACACATATAGTTCAACAATAATCACAACTACACAAGGCATCACCTGGTATAGACACAGGAGCACATATATCCGTTGAACAATAACTGGGACACACGAGCGACACCTAAGGTGCTCCACTAGCTGAAGCATCACCTGGCCCATCTGATCAACTTGAAAAACCTGCAACGATCACACCACCAAAGAAGCCCCAAAGGAGAAATAAAAAGAGGTCAAGCCTCAATACGGAGAACATAATAAATACAGGAATGCATTACGAAAGAAATATGCAACATATAATATAATTCATGCTTGTGTACAATCGAATCGAGTACCACAAATCAAAAAAGGCCAATCGAAAGCTCAACACAAGGTGACAGTGTCGTGAGTTCAGGAGATACCCGATCGCCCATCACGACAGCGAAGACGGCCACATCATCAAGGATTCGGGAGCTACCCGAGCATGCTAGACGGAAAGTCAATCGCCAGCGCTCTACGAGGTCACATCAAATGAGGGTGTCGGCGACAAGTCCCGGTGCATCCTCAGTTGCACTCAATCTGAGTGTGCCGATCAACACCACTCCATGAGAGTCTCTCAATCAACATCATCTAGATCTCAGAAGGAAAATCAGATCGAATCCATGTAGTGTTTATCAATCAATCGACATCAGGGTCAATATGAATGCATTCATCCATGAAAAATACTCACATGGTGTTATGCAATGATCTATGCAATAGATACTCAATTATATCATGTAAATTCAGTTAACCATAAAGCACTAAATCACATATTACACATTTCCAACTATAGAAAGCTGTAAAGCACTCGTTACCATCCGTACCATTCAACAATCTTACCAAAAATATCACATTAAGCTCACGGCCAAAACATAACACACCATTGTCGATGCACAGCTCTCGGTCAACAGCTCAAGGCGGAGAAATCACTCCAAAACCACAAGAGAGGTGCTAATTTGTACAAACACCCAAGAAATCAGCTCGGGTAAAGCTTAAACACCTCACGGCTGAAGCTCCCTAATCTGGTCGACTTATGACTAGGCACAGTACACTACTCCAGCTCAATTATTAACACAAATAAATAAAACCAGCACTAGAAGAACACGGTTATCTGAACCGAAGCACAACTCGATCGAAAAATGTTAGAAATCGAACGCTTAAGACTCTCGTCGACTTCTCTATCTCGGTCGCTACCATCCTCCAACTGGTAAGAAAATGTAGAGCTTGAAGAGAGGTTTCCAGCGGTAGTACCCTTGCTCAAAATTGATCGGCCAATCTGCAGAAAATGGGAAATTATGATTCGAATGAACAGTGACAAGGGTTTCGTGAAGATATTTTTTCGAGCTCTTTTTTAAGAACATAAGGTGATATGTGGTGAATAAATGGCTAACACCTGGTCAAAGGTTGTATATATGCAATTTAAAAACCTCCGATCTGGTCTACAGTGCTTTCTGATCAGCACAGGCATCTACACTGAATCCAGCTTAGGCATGCAGCTCAGCACGCACAACACAACCTGCTCGTTCACACCTAGATCAGCTCTCGCATACTAATAAGCTCTCGTGTACACAAGTCGATCAGCTCGCACGCACACATAGATCGCGCACCCTCTAGCACAGTAAAACCAGATCACCTCACACCTGGTCTGAGCATACGAAACAGTTCCCACCATGCATCACATCCATAGATCATATCACGAACTAGTCAGCTCATGCACTACAAATAGCTCTCGCTTGATCTGATCTCTCTTTCAGCTCACACTCGATACGAATGCCACAAACAGCTCTCTCCTAAGATGTTCTTCACCATCAACTTACACCTAAGCTGATTTCATCAAACAGAACAGCAAAACACCCCTGATACGACTACTCAGCTCAGGACACCAAGTACGATCCCAAGCTTAATCCAGCTTACGCCTCACTACTCTAAGTAGCAGCTCAGAGCAACCACACTACCAGCTCGACACTAAAACAAATCAGTTCACACTAGCTCAGCATGGGATAAAATGCATAGTACTTATAGAACATCTTGCACAATCTCATATCAGTGTTTCCATCATATTAGCTTGCACCAGCTGATCCCTATTAACCCGTTAACTATGAGGAATAGAAATTTATCAATTGGTGATTAATGAGAATAATCAGATCTTGATAAGGATTAACCAAGGGAGATGTTAACCATCGGGTTTTCAGATTGGAAGGAATTGGTTTTTCTGTTGGTGATTTTTGGATTTTCAGATTTGAGATGTTCTGGAGACATTGAGTTGAGGGAACAGATTTGAGTAGTGGAATCTAGAGTTGGAGGTAATGCGATGTCGTATCGTGTTATCAGATTTGACGTTGGTTGAGTGAAATCTGTTCAGTGGGAGTGAGCAAGTGTGTGCGTCAACTTGGGGAAGTCAAGTGTTGGTCAACGATATTGTGTGGACCGATCTGGTTCGTGAGTTGGTATAGACTGGTGCGGTTTACTGATTTCAGATTGGACCAAATCTGGATGAGCGAGCGAGTCTTTGTCGCGAGATCTGTATGCTTGGAGCGGGACTCCAACGCGACGTCGTTTGGTGATTGCACGCGAGGATAGCTTGGCAGAGTCAGATCTGAGTTAGCGCTAAGATTTGAGATGGCGCCCAGATCTGAGGTAGCGTTTAGATTTGAGAGATTCACTTTCACTGTAGCTTTGACTGGGAGATTTAAATATAAGTGTCGAGCAACACTTAGTCGATTTCGAACCCAATATTTCTTATCTTCTTCCCGAGAGCTTCGCGAACCCTTACTGTTGATCGAACCCTATCTCTTGAGATTACGGTCGATTTACGCCGTCGTTTGGAGCAAGATTGGTGGAGCTGAGCTCGTCTTCCTTAGGGCTTTAGATTGATACCAGTTTGGAGCTTTAGATCGATGAGTTGAGGGAGCGCGAAGTAGTTGCGGGTTCGAGTATCTTCGTGATTGTTGTCCAGTGGTTCTTTCGTTCTTGAGCAGCTTTGTATTTGAGATTTTAAGCAGCTTCTGTTGAGTTTGTCGAGAGCTACTGGGACAGCAAACCTGAGCGGGTTGTTGGTGCTCTGTCTTCGTAAATATGTTGAGGTAGAAGCTATTTTGAGGTACGGATTTGAGCTTATTTAAACAGCTTTGGCATAAGCATGAGAATATTTCCAGTGTGTTGAGAATGATGTGTCTGAGTATTTACGTGAACAGATTTTCCTGACTGTGATTTTATTATCTGTTCTGCTTGAGTATGATTATGTATGTTGGTGAATTTATATGATTGGCATTCACACATACATATTGAGCCTGAATTCAATCTATGCCCGAGTTGAGTTAGCGTTGTGATCGCTCGGCTGAGTTGTCGCACCTGAAAGGTCCAATTCTATCATCGAGGAGGTGGCCGGCTGAATTGTCGCGCCTGAAGACCACTGAACTGTGATGGTCGGTAGAATTGTCGCACCTGAAGATCACGGATCGATGATTCCCATCGGCTGATTGGTTGTGCATGGTGTTGAGGATCCTCTGATTTTCCATCTGAGTTGTTGGCCTTGATTACCGATGTTCTTTGGTACCCTCATGCATATCATAACTTGAAATATTGCATGTTTTATGAATTGCTGTTTTATGAGTGCTCTTCGTGCTGAGGTTTGACCCTCGTTTATTTTCACTGTTTTTGGGCTTCTTTGGTATGTGATTGGCCTTTGGGTCTTCAGGTAATCCAGCTGGACCGAGGGGAGCTTCAGCTGGTAGATCCCCGTTCTGAGTCCCAGTTATATGTATTATGTACTGAGACAGGGGATGCCCTGTGTTACCTTGTATTGGGAATCTATATTTGATGCATACTTGTGTTTATTGTATGCTGTTGATGTTTTGGATTTTGAGTTTAAATCCTTGTTTTGATTATGAACTTATTTTGAATGATTTGGAATCAGGCCCAAATCAAAAAAATTTAGCCCTGATTTCATCTTTCCGCATAATTGTGAATTGAATAGTTAATCCTTGGTTTAGCGCAACAGGCCTGACATTTTGATATCAGAGCTTAAACTGGGATAAGCTCGATTTCTCTTCCATCACACTCGAGTCTAGGCACAGAGTTTGAGTTTGATTTTGATTGACTCTGTGATTATGCTGTTTGCTTCTGTGATTTATCTGCTAGTTGTTCTTACCTCTGAGTTTTGATAGATGCCGCCGAGGAGAGGTAGGAGTAGCATCGCTAGGCAGGTAGATGGGGAGTCTAGAGCCCCAGGAATTGTTGAGGATGTTGAGCAACAGAGTGTACCTTTGCGTCGTCGTGTTAGATAGATAGAGGTAGAAGATGTGACTAGACAGATTGGAGAGATGGAGCTAGTTCTTGCTAGGTTCCAGAGGATGAATCCCCCGACGTTTACTGGTGCCGATGGTTGTTTGATGGATGAAGGCTGGTTAGAGCATATGGAAGAGTTGTTTGACGCGGTGGAGTACTCTCTGGAGAGGAGATTAAAGTTATCCATTTTGCAGTTGAGGGAGCAAGCTCAACGCTGGTGGAAAGGTACTTCCTGAGTCATGAGAGAGAGTGGGACTTTGATTTCTTGGGAGAGCTTCTGTGCAGCGTTTCAACAGGAGTATACCCCTGAGTCTTTCTACAACAACCGAGAGCGGGAGTTTGATAATCTGAAGCAAGGGAGCATGATGGTGGTCGAGTATACCAAACAATTCTATTCTCTTCTGTCGTATGTACCCCATGTTGCTAATCAGGAGAGGACGAAGAGGAACAAGTTTCTGAGAGGTTTGAGGCCTAAATTGTTCCGTATGGTGTTATCTGGTTCTACGACTTATGCTGAGGCCGTGTATAGAGCGGTGGACATTGAGGAGAGTCCGTTAGAAGCGAGAATCAGGTTCAGCCGACAGCTGGACGCATCTTTCAACTGGTGCTAGAGGTGACACAACCATTTCAGTCTCCTCATACGTTGAAGCAGTCGAATCGCCAGAGGTTCAAGCCTCGAGGGAAACATTTTAAGAGACGATCGAATTCGAGTTCGTCTGGTTATGTTAGTTCTGGTGACAGTGGATCAGGAAGTATGACATGTGGACAGTGCGGAGGTAGAGATATGACTTCGCAGTGCCATGGAGTTCGGGGTCTTTGTCATCAGTGTGGCCAACCGAGACATTTCGCTAGAGTGTGTCCTTTGATGGGTGGACAGTCCTTGAGTCAGTCGCAACAAGGTTCTGCTGGTGGTTCTTCACAGAGACCGCAACCTTTTGCTCAGTCCCAACGACCTTGATTCCAACCACGAGAACCGTCTAGGTTTGAAGGATCTTCGAGACCTCAGTTTCCGGGACGGCAGCAAGCTCAGGTGAATGCCTTGACGAGAGAGCAATATGATGAGATGCCTGGGGGAGTGATTGCAGGTACTTGTACTATCTTTGATTTTACTGTCCGAGTTTTTTTTGATACTGGAGCATCACACACCTTTATATCTGAATTGTTTGTGTACGAGCGTCGGTTGAGTTCTTCCCCACTTTGTGATGTTGTCTCTGTATCTACCTCTGCTGGCGTGAGTTTGTTGTCCCGTGAGGTGGTTTTGGATTGTGTGATTAGATTTGATGAGAATGTGTTGGTGACTAATTGATTTCTCTGGAGATTAGAGACTTTGACTGCATCTTGGGTATGGATGTGTTGTCAGATTATAGAGAGACTGTTGATTGTTTCCATGGTGTGGTGAGATTTAGGCCTCGATTTGGAGAGAAATGGGATTTCTATGGTGCTGATTCACGACCTAAGATTCCATTGGTGTCTGCCATGGAGATGTTTAGTTTGTTGTCGCTAGAGGACTTCAGCAAAGAGTTGGTGCCAAGAACAGCCCCGATTTCTAGAGCTCCGTATCAGTTGGCGCAGTTGTGCTGAAGGAACTTAAGGATCAGTTGCGTGATCTTTTTGAGAGAGGATTCATCAGACCGAGTATGTCGCCTTGGGGAGCTCCGATTCTTTTTGAAGAAGAAGGATGGATCTATGAGTATGTGTGTGGATTTTCGGCAGTTGAATAAAGTGACGATTAAGAACAAGTATCCTTTGCCGAGGATTGATGACTTTTTTGATCAGCTGCAGGGATCGGCAGTGTACTCTAAGATTTGATCTGCGATCTGGTTATCATCAGTTGCGGATTAGAGACGCTGACGTGGCGAAGACGGCCTTCAGGACTAGATACGGGCATTATGAGTTTCTGGTAATGCCTTTTGGATTGACGAATGCTCCTGCAGTCTTCATGGATTTGATGAATCACGTCTTAGTGAGTACATTGATCATTTTGTGATTGTCTTCATACATGACATCCTGGTATATTCGAGGAACTTCAGAGAGCATAAGGAGCACTTGAGACTGGTGTTGCAGAAACTGAGAGACTCACAGCTGTATGTGAAATTCAGCAAGTGTGAATTTGGGTTGGAAAAGGTTATCTTTTTGGTCATGTCATTTCTGCACAAGGTATTTCTGTGGATCCGAGTAAGGTCAAAGCAGTTCTTAACTGGAAGCGACCTACAAATGTTTCGGAGATCCGTAGTTTCTTGGGTTTGGCTGGCTACTATAGAAGTTTCATCGAGAAGTTTTCTTCGATAGCCCGGACGATGACTCATTTGACCCAGAAGGATAGGAAATTTGTTTGGACAGATGAGTGTGAGTCGGGTTTCCAGTTGCTTAAGGAGAAGTTGACTACTGCTCCTGTGTTGGCTTTGCCTTCGGGTTCTGGAGGTTTTGTGGTGTGCTCTGATGCTCTCTGAATGGTCTGGGTTGTGTATTGATGCAAAACGGGCGTGTGATAGCTTATGCGTCTCGACAGTTGAAGCACCATGAGACGAGATACCCCGTTCATGATCTAGAGTTGGCCGCCATTGTTTTTGCGTTGATTTGGCGTCATTATTTGTATGGTGAACAGTTTGTGGTGTACACGGACCACAAGAGCTTGAAGTATATCTTCACTCAGTCAGATTTGAATATGAGACAACGTCAGTTGGATGGAGTTGCTAAAAAATTTTGACTGTGAGATTCATTATCAGCCTGGGCGGATGAACTTAGTGGCCGATGCTTGAGTAGGAAAACCCAGCCTGCTATGTTGACGTCGATGAGTATATCCAAAGTCCATGAGGATTTGGGAACTTCTGGATGTCGTTTTCAGTCAGATGATCAGTACTTCGTGGTTTCTTCTTTTTAGGTGGAACCACAGATTGTTGCAGATATTAGAGCAGCACAGAGGACTGACCCGTATATTCATGAGTTGAAGATTAAAGTCCAGAATGGTCAGTCATATGATTTTACTGTTTCTTCTGTTAAGTTCTTGAGATTTCGTGGTAGACTGGTTGTTCCGAATTTGATTGATCTGAAGGAAACCATCTTGAACGAGGCCAATTGTAGTCGTTACAGTGTGCATCCGGGTGAGAAGATGATGTATCAAGCCTTGAAGTCTCAGTACTGGTCGGAAGGTATGAGGAATTATTTTTCCTGATTCGTATCTTGATGTTTAACTGCCAACAGGTCAAGACCGAGAGAATGAGACCTGGTGGATTGCTACAGAGTTTAGAAGGGCCTCAATGGAATTGGGAGCACATCGCCATAGATTTTGTGACTCACTTGCCTTGATCGAATAGGGGATGCGATGCAATTTGGGTGGTGATTGACAGGCTTTTGAAGTCAGACCATTTTATTCCCTATGATATGAGGTGTTCCATGAATAAGATTGCTTGACTATACATTGACCATGTGGTTAGATTGCATGGAGTGCCGGTTTCGATAGTGTCTGATAGAGATCCACGATTTACTTCCCGATTTTGGAAGAGCTTGCAGTCAGCTATGTGTTCAAGATTGGATATGAGTGCAGCTTATCACCCTCAGACAGATGGCCAATCCGAGAGGACCATTCAGATTTTAGAAGACATGCTACGAACTGTCGTGTTGGATTTCAGTGGTGGATGGCAGGATTCTTTATTCTTGGTCGAATTTTCGTATAACAACAGCTACCAAGTGACTATCGGGATGGCTCCATTCGAAGCTTTGTATGGTCGTAAGTGTAGATCACCGATCTACTGGGAAGAAGTTGGTGAGAGACAGTTGTCTACTCCTGAATTTGTGCAGCATATGAAAGATCAGATTGAGTTGATTCGGAGTAGAATGAAAGTTGCACAAGATCGACATGCTAGGTATGCTAACAAGAGATGTAGACCTCTAGAGTTTGAGGTTGGCGATCGAGTATTTTTAAAATTTTCTCCTTTCAAGAGCGTGATGAGATTCAGAGTTAAGGATAAATTAGCTCCTAGATTCGCTGATCCCTTTGAGATTGTGGAGAGGATTGGGTCTTTGGCTTTTAGATTGCAGCTGCCTGATGAGTTAGCAGTGATGCATGATGTGTTTCATGTATCGATGTTGAGGAATATGAGCCAGATCCGTCCCATGTGTTGAGAACTGATGAAGTGGAGCTAGATCAAACCCTGAGCTATGTTGAATATCCAGTGCAAATTCTGGACAGGAAGGAGAAGCAGCTGAGGAACAAGACTATTCCGTTGGTGATGGTCCAATGGATCAAACATGGTAGAGAATAAGCTACCTGGGAAGTTGAAGAAAAGATGAGACAGGAGGGGCCTCATCTGTTTGAGCGATGACAGTAGATTTCCAGGTAAATCTTCTGATTTGTTGATTCGTGCATTGATTTGTTTTGGGCTCATGAATTGTGGTTCTGTTAAGCATTGAGTCATGCTGGACAGATTGTTTGTTTGAGTTTTGGTGAATTTCTGGTGTTTTTATGTGATTCTAATATGTCGCTATAAGTTGATTTCGAGGACGAAATCCATTTCTAGTGGGGGAGAGTGTGAGGACTAGAAATTGATTAATTGGTGATTAATCAGAATAATCAGATCTTGATAAGTATTAACCAAGGGAGATGTTAACCATCGGGTTTTCATATTGGAAGGAATTGGTTTTTCTATTGGTGATTTTTGTATTTTCAGATTTGAGATGTTCTGGAGACTTTGAGTTGAGGGAACAGATTTGAGTAGTGGAATCTAGAGTTGGAGGTAATGCGAAGTCATATCGTGTTATCAGATTTGACGTTGGTTGAGTAAAATCTGTTCAGTGGGAGTGAGCAGGTGTGCGCGTCAACTTGGGGAAGTCAAGTGTTGGTCAATGGTACTGTGTGGATCAGTCTGGTTCGTGAGTTGGTATAGACCGGTGCGGTTAATGATTTCAGATTTGACCAAATCTGGATGAGCGAGCGAGTCTTTGTCGCGAGATCTGTATGCTTGGAGTGGGACTCCAACGCGAAGTCGTTTGGTGATTGCGCGTGAGGATATCTTGCCAGAGTCCGATCTGAGTTAGCAATAAGATTTGAGATGGCACCCAAATCTGAGGTAGCGTTCAGATTTGAGAGATTTACTTTCACTGTAGCTTTGACTGGGAGATTTAAATATAAGTGTAGAGCAACACTTAGTCGATTTCGAACCCAATATTTCTTATCTTCTTCCCGAGAGCTTCGTGAACCCTTACTGTTCATCGAACCCTATCTCTTGAGATTGCCGTCGATTTATGCCGCCGCTTGGAGCAAGATTGGTGGTGCTGAGCTCGTCTTCCTTAGGGCTTTCGATTGATACCAATTTGGAGCTTTAGATCGGCGAGTTGAGGGAGCGCGAAGTAGTTGCAGGTTCGAGTATCTTTGCGGTTGTTGTCCAGTGGTTCTTTCGTTCTTGAGCAGCTTTGGATTTGAGATTTTAAGCAGCTTCTGTTGAGTTCGTCGAGAGCTGCTGGGACAGCAAACTGAGCGGGTTGGTTGTTCTTTGTCTTCGTAAGATCTGTTGAGGTAGAAGCTGTTTTGAGGTACGGATTTGAGCTTATTTAAACAGCTTTGGCATAAGCATGAGGATATTTCCAGTGTGTTGAGAATGATGTGTCTGAGCATTTACATGAATAGATTTTCCTGGCTGTGATTTGATTATCTGTTCTGTTTGAGTATGATTATGTTTGTTGGTGAATTTATATTGCTTGGCATTCACGCATACATATTGAGCCTGAATTTGATTGATGCCCGAGTCGAGCTAGCGCTGTGATCGGCCGGCTGAGTTGTCGCGCCTGAAAGGTCCAATGCTATCATCGAGGTGGTGGCCGGCTGAATTGTCGCGCCTGAAGACCACTGAACTGTGATGGTCGGCAGAATTGTCGCACCTGAAGATCACGGATCGATGATTCCCACCGGCTGATTGGTTGTGCGTGGTGTTGAGGCTCCTCTGATTTTCCAGCTGAGTTGTTGGCCTTGATTACCGATGTTCTTTGGTACCCTCATGCATTATGACTTGAAATATTGCATGTTTTATGAATTTCTGTTTTATGAGTGCTCTTCGTACTGAGGTTTGACCTCGTTTATTTTCCCTGTTTTTGGACTACTTTGGTCTGTGATTGGCCTTTACAGGGTCTTCAAGTAATCCAGCTGGACCGAGGAGAGCGTCAGCTGGTAGATCCCCGTTCCGAGTCCCAGTTATATGTATTATGTTTTGAGACATGGGATGCCCTGTGTTACCTTGTATTGGGGATCTGTATTTGATGCATACATGTATTTATTGTATGTTGTTGATGTTTTGGATTTTGAGTTTAAATCCTTATTTTGATTATGAACTTATTTTGAATGATATTTGGAATCAGGCCAAAATCGAAAAATTTTAGCCCTGATTTCATGTTTCCGCATAATTGTGATTAATTGAATAGTTAATCCTTGGTTTAGCGAACCAGGCCTGACATTAACTCTCTAAACTAATCAATCCCAATTAAACCACTGTTAATCAAATCTAAATATTCACTAATTATCTCTAATAAATCTCGGCCCTTACATTCTCCCCCACTAATTTCATCCCCAAAATAAAACACATCCGGAACACAAAAAATGATCACGTGGAGAAATCTGAATACTCAAATAGGTGAGGCCACTCTTGCTCACCTCACTTCCCAAGTAGCCTCTTCTCTTCCATGCTTACGTCATTATATCATAACCAAAGATATGGTTTTGTTCCTCAACTGTTTCTCCTTTCTGTCCCGAATCTGCACTGGGTACTCTACATAACTCAGGGTCTGATCCAGCTCTATTTCATCGGTTCTCAACACATGGGAAGAATCTGACTCATATTTTCTCAACATTGACACATGAAACACATCATCCATCGTCGAGAATTCAGACGATAGTTGCAGCCAATACGCCGAAGGTCCAATCCTCTCAACAATTTCATACGGTCCAATGAATCAAAGAGCCAACTTACCCTTGAGTTCGAATCTCAGCACACTCTTAAGTGGATAAACTCGCAAAAGTACTCGATCACCAACTTGAAATTCAAAAGGCCTACACTTTTTATTAGCATAGCTGGCATGAAGATCCTGTGCAGCCTTCATTCTACCCTCAATTTGATCTTTCATATGCTGCATAAAATTAGGTGTAGACAACTGTCTCTATCCAACTTCTTCCCATGATATCGGTGATCTGCACTTTTTACCGTACAAAGCATCGAATAGTGCCATCCCGATAATCACTTGATAGCTATTATTATATGAAAACTCTACCAGAGACAAGGAATCTTGCCAACCTCTGCTGAAATCCATCACTACGGCTCACAGCATATCCTCCAAGGTTTGTATGGTTCTCTCAGATAGGCCATTTGTCTGGGGATGATACACAGAACTTGTGGCTAACCTCGATCCCATCGTTTACTGCAAGCTCTTCCGAAATCTGGAAGTAAATCTAGGATCCCTGTCAGACACTATCAACATCGGCACACCAAGAAATCTCACCACATGGTCAATTACGGTCTCTCCATCACCTCATAGAACATTTTATATCATAGGGAATGAAGTGGGATGACTTAGAAAGTCTAACAACCACCACCCAAAGAGCATCACATCCCCTGTTCGAACGAGTTAGATGAGTCACAAAGTCCATCACAATGTGCTTCCAGTTCCACTAGGACACCTCTAAACTTTGAAGCATACCGTCAGGTCTCCAACTCTCAGCCTTGACCTGCTGGCAGTTTAAATATCAGGCCACAAATCCTGAAATATCATTAACCTTCCCACTAGTAGTAAGATTTCAAGGAATGGTACATTTTCTTCTCACCCGGATGCACACTGTGGCGGCTACAGTGAGCCTCGCTCAGGATGGTTTCCTTCAAATAATCAGGTTCGGAACCACGAATCTCCTTTGAAACATCAAATATCCTTCGAAAGCGACGGCAAAGTCATGTTAAGGTAAATTTATAAGTTTTTGTGATAACAAAAACAAGATAAGAACTGAATCTTGAAAATCAGATCTGGACAGTCAGTTATCATGGTTAAAATATAAGTATTTCAGATCTGGAAGTTATGTCGTCGAGATAAATTTTTCAGATCTCAGTCATTAGGATAAGTATTCAGATCCGAAAGATTTGGGAATAGTGTACTCAGATTTCAATTATCGGGTTAAAGATCTCGAATCAGAGACTATCAGATTTAAGTATTCGGGTTATTTCAGTTATCGGGTTAGGATTTCAGATTTGAGGTATTCAGATTTGATAACGCTTCAAGTATTACGAGAAGAGCAGTACAATTTTCAGATGTGACGGCTATATACGTACAGAGATATATCTTGTGGCTATTCACTATTAGAGCAGTTTTCAGATTTCGATAATTCAACAGATGTGAGTTTTGGAATTCGTCAGATGTTATCAGTTGTTTATTTGAGAAAAACCAACGATCACGAGTGAATTAAGGAAACAAAATCAAAGCTATTTTGAGTAAAATCGCGCATTACGCAGAGTGAGTGATACGCTGTTTGCCTAGTTTGGTAAATGAGTAAATTAAGCCCTGACAAGAGACGATGAAGATATACGAAGAGATTTGTTTCTATTGACCATTAATATTGAGGAGTATAAAGAGCTGAAGATTTCAAATGGAGAGTCTCTCGGTCACTCTCAAGTCGAATCTATCTCACACTCTCACGCTCACAAATTTCTGGGAACTTTACATTGCAAAAGTATTCAAAGTCCCAACATTCAAATCTCGAAGAACATTCCTTTGTTCTTAATTGGATTTTATCTTCGAGATATTTACAGCACTCAAAACATTGTAATTCATTGTATCACTTAGATTGAGTCTGTAACAAACGGGCTACGTTAAGCCGTTTGAGAAAATCACATTCTATTGTATTCCCCAGCGTTATTTGCGAGTAGTTGGAGTTGCTAGGAGTTCACTTGGAGCGAGGCTCGGTGATCGGGTGTATTCAGAGGCTGTGTACATCAAAGTATTCTAATGGAACCTTCCTGCAAAGGAAGAAGGGGAGACGTAGGATTTGATATCCGAACTTCCAGAAACAAATTCTGACCCTTGACTTTTACTTTTTGCTTCGCATTTATTTACATTCATACTGTTCACCGTTTAATTGACTTCTTTCCGTCCAATTTTTGTTTGTCAAGAAAACAGATTTGAACTGAGATCCTTAGATCTGGTAACTCGGATCTGAGTTAAGCAAGACACTTGTAAAATAGTTTTTAAAGGTTTCGAAAAATTAAAATACAAGGAGTTCATGCAACCCCCCCTTTTGAAAACCTGATCACTTGGACTGAGCAGGGGGATACGGTCTCCACGATGCACCTCCAGTTGAACACTGCTACGAAATATTTGAGCTCTGTCCCCTGGCAGAAGAACACACCGTCGCAAAGTGTCCAACTTGCCCACAGATATGGCAAGCACCCTGAACTCCATGACACTGAGAAGTCAAATTCCTGCCTCCGCAGTGTACACAGAACACAGCCCTAGAACTCTTTCCACTGGAACTGTTCGATCCCGAAGAACTCAAACATATCCTCTTAAACTGCTTCACTCTTGGTTTGAACCTCTGTCGACTCGACGCCGGTGGTGCCAGTGATGGGTGGGAAGGAAACGTTCTAGAAGGTGCAGGATAATAATCCTATCTAGCTGGCGGCTGAACCTGGATTGCCTACTCAAAAGACCCTCCTCAATATAGATCGCTCTACTCATAGCATCAGCATAAGTAGAAGGGGAACCAGCTATTACCAACAGAAAAAGACCCGGCCTTAAACCTTCCAAGAATTTGTTCCGCTTTGCCCTCCTGGCTAGCAACCTGGGGAACATAGGAGAGAATGGAAAAAACTGCCTATCATACTCCGCCACCTTCAGATTCCCTTGCACCAAGTTATTAAACTCTCGTTCTTGGTGTTGTAGTATGATTCTGAAATGTACTCCTGACGAAGGCACAGAAGCTCTCCCAAGAAATCACCACACCCATCTCTCCCATAGCTTGGGAAGCACCCTTCCACCAGAGCTGCGCATGCTCTCTCAACAGGAATGTGGCCAAGCTCAGTCTCCTTTCCTCATCATAATGCACTCTGTCGAACAATCCTTCCAGGTGCTCCAACCATCCCTCAGCCACCAAACCACCCTCAGAACCAAAAAACTTTGGAGGATTCATCCGCTGGAACCTAGCTAAGACTAGCTTCATCTCATCAACTTGTCTAGATGCTCCACCTCAGCCTCTGTCTGTCTAGCACGACGTAAAGGAACACTCGACCGAGCCACATCATCCTCACTATTATGAGATCTAGACTACCCCACCATCTGTTTAGTAGCTCTACCTCTCATCCTTGGCGGCATCTACGAGACACCCAAAGGATAAACAGATAGGAAGATATAGAACATAGTAAATCACACACAAAAACTATGTGCCAAGACTCAAGTGTGATAGAAAAATCGAGCTTATCACAGTTTAAGCTTTGTTACCAAAATGTCAGGCCCGATGCTCTTAATCACAAATTTAAGCACATAATTAACAAGAAGCTTAAAAAGCGGGCTAAAATTTTTCTTTTGGCCTGAACTAAAAATACAATTCAATGTATGCGAATACTAAAAATATAGATTTTATACATGAGTAAAACAGCAACCAACATACACATATAGTTCAACAATAACAACAACTACACATGACATCCACTGGAATAGACTCAGGACAACATATATCTGTTGAACAATAACTGGGACACACGAGCGACACCTAAGGGGCTCCCTAGATGAATCATCACCTGTGTAGCACCCAAACCCCATGGGACCATGAATTTAAGGAAAAAGAAATATAAGACAAAAATGAAGGGCTGAAATGAATTGTAGCAAGCTGTATTTCCTTGCCAAGAAAATACGAAGAATACAGTTGGCGCCAAGTAGAAAAATTAAAATTTCAATATCAGATCTCAAGTTACAAAATGCAATTGCGAATTACAACTACTGGAACTCTGTTTGAATTCACTATTGTTGTAATAGATCTTAATATAGATTGGCAAAAGATCGAAAACAACAATAATAAAGCAGACGTCGCGGAACCGCTGGCCTTTTGATAAACACCCACACACCACAGCTGATTCAGATCCCTTCTCCCGTCTGCCCCAGAATTGACTCACCTACACCAAGAAAGCTAGTGAGCCTAGGGGCTCAGCAAGCAAAACTGAGAATAACAAGAGCACAATATGGGCAGGCGCAATACATACAATAACATAGTTTAAAGCAAGACATTTTAAACATAGCTGTTCGTAACATCTGATATGGGAGTACTTAGATCCCAACATTTAATAAATAGCTGCGCACCTTTCCAATATGGACTGTCCGTTATCTTTGCCATAAATCTTAAAATCTGAACATTTTCTTCCTTTAAAACAACATCTGGGTGAAAATCAGATCTTGACATCGGGGTTCACTTCATTTTTAAAACTCAATTGCTATAAAATAACATTTGCACTGAGCATCCAGCTGTGACTTGGGAAAACAGATGTTGAAAGAAACAGCAAATGGTTACTAGATAAATTTCAGATGTTGCTAAATGAAAGTACTGTTGGCGTAAACAGATGTCTCTATAGAAATGGTGTATGGGAGTAACAACGGATTTTGGTATGGGTCAAACAGATGTCAACGAATTGAGTTTGGTCAACTCAGCTGTTAACGAAGTAATAGGTGAAACAGCAGATACCTACAGGGAGCTCAGCTGCTAGGGTAAATCAGATGTCAACGGAATATCGGTTGAACAAACAGCTGACGCTAAGGAAATATCATATGAACAGTGAACAGCTGACGCTAAGGAAATCATATGAGCAGTGAACAGCTGACGCTAAGGAAATCATATGAACAGTGAACAGCTGACTCTAAGGAAATAATATGAACAGTGAATAGCTGATGCTAAGGAAATCATATGAACAGTGAACAGCTGACGCTAAGGAAATCATTTGAACAGTGAACAGCTGACGCTAAGGAAATCAGCTGTTGGTAGTTGACCGTAGTCAACTCAGCTATAAGATGATCAATAATGAAGGACTGACTAAAACAACTTGCGACTAATCATAACACTTAGAATTTATTCAACACAAAGGTATCAGCTGAAATGAAATAACTGGTTTAAAGATGAAATTCAGACGTTGGAAGAAATTCAACATCTGCCTGTAACTCGGTGTTACAACATCAAAACGACAGCTACGCTATCAGATGTTGCCTATCAAACCAGACTTAACTTCTGATTCAATTAGCAACTCCGATTACATAGCGTCAAATTCCGATGTTACCATTCACCAAAAGAAGAATAACTTCGAAATTTTACGATGAACTGGAACTGGAATGCTCAGAGGTTTAAAAAACAACATCAAAAACTTCATAAAATACATTTTGAGTTTCAAACATAAACCCACTGTGAACCCGAACATTAAACACATTCCAAATCAGCAGAAACATGAACAATGGCAAAATGAAGGTTTTCTTGCAAAATGATGAACTTATAGTCCACACATACCATAGGCAGGGGAGTCTGACTTGTAACAATGGAAAATCACTCGAGTAGGCATGGTGTTCCACACCTACTTCTCAAAATTTGTTAAAAGTCCCCTATCACTATTTGAATTTGTCAAAGAAATACTCTCATTTAAAAAGAACCATTCTCCCATCCGAAAAATCATTTTATTTTCGACTTCTGAAAATTACTCAACTGGTGCTCGGGTAACAGCTGACCAGACCTCTGCACCGTGTTCAACATCTGAAAATAAGAAATCAGCTAGAAATTAAACGGTTAATCTGAAATTCGAAATTGGAAATGGGTCCTTGAATTAAAAGGACTAAGAATTGTGGTCCTATGGATTTTGGGGCGTTACAACCTGGCCCATCTGATCTACCTGAAAAACCTACAATGGTCACAACCCAATCAAAGCAGCCCAAAGAAGAAAGAAAAAGAGGTCATGCCTCAATACGGAGAACATAATAAATATAGGAGTGCAGTACGAACAAAATACGCAACATGTAATATAATGCATGCTCGGGTACAATCGAATCGGGTACCAAAAATCATCAGAGGCCAATCGAAAGCTCAACACAAGGTGACAGTGTCATATGAGTTAGCGAGCCACCCGATCACCCATCACGACAGCGAAGGCGGTCACATCGTCAAGGATTCGGGGAGCTACCCGAGAATGCTCGACGGGAAGTCAATCTCCAGCTCTCTACCAGGTCACAGCAAATGAGGGGGTCGGCGACAAGTCCCTGTGCGTCCTCAATTGCACTCAATCATGAGTGTGCAGATCAACACCACTTCATGAGAGTATCTCAATCAACATCATCTGGATCTCAGAAGGAAAATCAGAGCACATCCATGCAGTGGTTATCAATCAATCGACATCAAGCTCAACATGAATGCATGAATCCATGAAAAATACTCACATGATGTTATGCAATTATCTATGTGATAGATACTCAATTACAGCATGTAAATTAAATTAACGACAAAGCACATAAATCACATATTACACATTTCCAACTCTACAAGGCTGTAAAGTACTGAGTTCCATCCACACCTTTCAACAATCTTACCAAAAATACCTCAATAAGCTCACGGCCATAACAGAACACACCACTGTCAATGCACAGCTCTCGATCAATAGTTCAGGGTAGAGAAATCACGTCAAAAACCACAAAGGAGGTGCTAATTTGTACAAACACCCAAGAAATCAGCTCGGGTAAAGATTAAACAGCTCACGGTCAAAGCTTCCTAATCTGGTCGACTTAAGACTAAGCACAGTACACTACTACAGCTCAATTATTAATACTAAGAACTGAAACCAACACTAGCAGAACATGGTTACCTAAATCGAAGCACAACTCCGAAAAATGATAGAAATCGAATGCTGAAGCTTGTCGTCGACTTCTCTATCCCACTTGCTACCATCCTCCAAACTGGTAAGGAAATGTATAGCTTGAAGTGAGGTTCCAAACGGTAGTACATGTCAGGCCTCGTGCTCACATCAGAGACAAAACACGCAAAAACATGCGGAAGCTACTAAAAAACGGGTAAAATTTTTTATTTTGGCCTAACAGAAAGATAACATAATTTAAAATACGGCAATACTCAAAATATATCCCAGTTTAAACCAACAAAAGTTACAAGCCACAGAAATACAGTACAGCATAAAACATGCATCAAGTACCTGACAACAACCACAACTGAATACAACAGAGCACAGGGCATCCCCTGGCTAAGTTCTGATACATATATATATACTATACTAACTGGGACACTCTAACCACCTCTTGGGGCACCACCAGATGGGTTAAAACCACGACCAGCTGTAAAACCTGGAATACCTGAAAACAAACACAGGAAACAAACAAACCAAGCCACAGAGGGACATGGGGTCAAACCCCAGTACAGAGAGCAACTATAAATCAGCAATGAACAGCAAAGATAAAATGCAGATGCTATGCATGAAGAACGGGACAACAGCCGAAGGCTACAACCGAAGAAGGGAGCCAAGGAACTCAAGCACAGCTCAACAGAATCTGCAACGAATGGTGTCCACTGGTGTGTGTACAAGCATACGGGAATTACCCGCTCGTCTTTACACCACACCCGAATACCAGATACAACAACAACTCAACCTGCTGTTGCCCAACCCATGAACTGTGATAGTTAACCACTCGGCGCATGAGGGCTAACAGACCAGCAGGGAGATGTGAGTGTGGTATTGCCGCTCGCCCTCGCATCCTGGTAGGATCAGAACAGCAGTAACAATAGGACATGGCTACAACAGCTGAATGAAATAGATAATGTGTACGCAATGCAGACATGGCCACAACAGTTGAATGAAATAGATAATGCGTATGCAATGCAACAGTTAAACCAGCACATAAACAACAATGCAATGCATACACAGCAAACGCATAATATCCATGCCAATTATCCTACATATCTAACTCAACAGGAAGCTTAAATAAATGCTCGAGGTAAGATCTTAACAAAAATTCGAAGTTCTACCTACACACACGAACACACTTCCGAAGATAGCAACTTCGCGATCCTACTTCCAGCCTACCACAGCTTCCAAAAGTGGTATCAATCGAAAGAGCAACTCTCAAGGAGTGCAGCGCCACCGGTATTGCTCAAAACAGAGACGGGAATCGACGGCGGAAAAGCTTACGGTGAACAGTTCTAGGGTTCGTGACAAAGATTGGGAAAATATTCTAAGTATGGAATCTATTAAACAATCGAAGACCAAATCTTCTATTAAATACACTACTCAACAGCTGGCAGCAGCAAGAACAGATTCAATCAACAAAAATAGTCGTCATCGCTGTTATATCACCCAGCAGTTGAATCTCGCATCAGCTTTTGCCTATTGCTAAGCAGCGAACAACTAAACAAACGACGTCGCCCGCTAGTCACTACTGATCGCTAACCAACAGCTGATCGAACCAACAGCTGATCTTTCAAACAACGCTAAGGCTAAACGGCATCGCACCAACTTAACCAAATGACGTCGCAGACGGACACGGCACCTCGCTACCAACAGCTGATCAACAAACCAGCAGCTGATTAAAACAACGTACCAAATCTCTCAACAGCTGATGTCTATCATAACCAACAGCTGGTACAAAGTGCTCCACTCAAAACGCTGTCGTTCCAACTTATCAAAACGACATAGTTTTGCTACCCACTACAAAACATGCTAACGAAACCAACAGCTTGTTCCTGTTCACAAAACATCGTCGCTTCAGAGTCCCTTAGCGCTTTCTGCTGATCATTGCAACTAAAATACCAACAGCTGATCACTCGCAACAGCTGGTTTCTCGCAACAGCTGGATACGCGCTAATACACCAACGACTGAAATCTAACGAAGCACTGCTGCTGCTTCCTACCAAAACGCAATGACTGAATACTAACAGCTGACGCGATCACTCAATGGCTGATTCCTACTACTACTGCTGATATCTTTCCAACTGCTTATTCCAATACTTAAGCAAATTCGATGGCTACGCCAAGCACATCGACCAACAGCTGGTCCAAACCCGACCAACATCTGATTGCGAAAACACAGGTCTCACATCTCTCCCCCACTAAAACAAGATTTCGTCCTCGAAATCAACAAGTCTAGGAACAACTCAACTGAACCCAAGAGTTCAAGATAACTGAGCAAACAACAAACAACAACTAGGGAAAAGAACAACCAAAAACTAACGACTACTGGAAAATCTGATACAACATCTATTCAAATAGATGCGGCCACTCACGCTGCATCTTCTCTTCCAGCTCCCAAGTAGCTTGTTCCCTACCATGTTTGCTTCATTGCACCATTACCAAAGGAATGGTTTTATTCCTCAACTGTTTCTATTTTCTTTCTAGGATCTTCAAGGGATACTCAACGTAGCTCAACGTCTGATCTAGCTCAACCTCGTCAGTTCTCAGCACATGAGACGGATCTGGCTCATACTTCCTCAACATGGAAACATGAAAGAAATCATGTAGAGAAGATAAATCTGGTGGCAACAACAACCGATACGCAAAAGGGCCAACCTCTCAACGATCTCATACGGTCCAACATAACGAGGGGCTAACTTTCCCTTGTGTCCAAAGCGCATAACACTGCGAAACGGAGAAACTTTAAGGAAAACGAGATCACCAACCTGAAACTCTAGAGGTCTACACCTCCTATTCGCATAACTAGATTGGCGATCCTGGGCAGCTTTCATCCGCTGACGAATCAGATCCACATGATCCTTCATCTGCATAAATTCTGGGGAAGACAGCTGCTTCTCCCCCACTTCTTCCCAACATACCGGCGATCTGCACTTTCTGCCATACAAAGCCTCGAACGGCGCCATACCAATCGTCACTTGGTAGCTGTTATTATAAGAAAATTCAACCAAAGACAACGCGTCTTGCCAGCTA
>KQ999313.1:22602-43382 GCA_001598015.1 Dorcoceras hygrometricum | reverse complement strand
ATACTGCACCCGATCAAAAAGACCAATGATGTTACGGAGCCACGAGTTCTCATCCTCACTGGACTCATCACCATTGAAGACTGGAGGGTTCATCCGCTGAAACCGTGCTATAACAACATCCATCCGCTCCGCAGGAGGTGCCGCAATCTCATCTTCCTCCTCGTTGCTAACACGAGTATGACTACGGGCACTACGCCTATCTTCATTCTGTCCTGTTGATTCCTCAAACTGCCCCTTACCTCTACCACGACGTCTAGGCGGCATCTACGAAAACACTCAACAGGATCAAGCATAACAGAACAGATACAGCATATAACACAAAAATATGTAGCACGTAGTCACATAGTCAAGAACATGCAACACACAACACTGTTCCTAGACTCAAGTGTGATCAAAGAAAGTGAGTTTATCCCAGATTAAGCTCTGATACCAAAAATGTCAGGCCTCGTGCTCACATCAGAGACAAAACACGCAAAAACATGTGGAAGCTACTAAAAAAATGGGTAAAATTTTTGTTTTTGGCCTGACAGAAAGATAGCATAATTTAAAATACGATAATACTCAAAATATATCCAAGTTTAAACCAACAAAAGTTACAAGCCACAGAAATACAGTACAACATAAAACATGCATCAATTACCTGACAACAACCACAACTGAATACAACAGAGCACAGGGCATCCCCTGGCTAAGTACTGATACATATATATATATACTAACTGGGACACTCTAACCACCTCCTGGGGCACCACCAGCTGGGTTAAAACCACGACCAGCTGTAAAACCTGGAATACCTGAAAACAAACACAGGAAACAAACAAACAAATCCCCAGAGGGACATGGGGTCAAACCCTAGTACGGAGAGCAACTATAAATCAGCAATGAACAGCAAAGATAAAATCCATATGCTATGCATGAAGAATGGGACAAAAGCCGAAGGATACAACCGAAGAAGGGAGCCAAGGAACTCAAGCACAGCTCAACAGAATCTGCAACGAATGGTATCCACTGGTGTGTGCAAGCATACGGGAATTACCCGCTCGTCTTTACACCACACCCGAATACCAGATGCATCAAACAAATCAACCTGCCGTTGAGCAACTCATGAACTGTGGTAGTTAACCACTCGGCGCATGAGGGCTAACAGATCCCAGCAGGGAGATGAGAGTGCGGTATTGCCGCTCGCCCTGGCATCCTGGTAAGAAAACAGAGCAACAACAAGGCATGGCTGCAACAGCTGAATGGAACATGCGTGTATGCAACAGCTAATAAAACAGATAGCATAAAACATATGCAACATCAATCATACACGGAAATTCACACAACAGCAACCTCACAAATTCTCCAAGCCATAACCACGCTGAATTACAAACTCCAAATCCGGACCTCGATATTCTATGCAACAATTACCACAAATGAGGTCCCGAAAAATCTGATATATAACCTGAACGAAGCAACAAGCATAATTCTCAAGGGACGCTAAACACATAATCACACGGTTGGGAGCTACAACTCAAACCAGCAATTATCCTGCATATCTAACTCAACAGGAAGCTTAAATAAATTCACGAGGTAAGATCTTAACAACAATTCGAAGTTCTACCTGCACACACGAACACATTACCGAAGATAGCAACTTCGCGATCCTACTTCCAGCCTATCACAACTTCCAAAAGTGGTATCAATCTAAAGAGCAACTCTCAAGAGTGCAGGGCCACCGGTCTTGCTCAAAACAGAGACGGGAAACGACGGGAATCGATGGCGGAAAAGCTACGGTGAACAGTGCTTAGGGTTCGCGACAAAGATTGGTAAAATATTCTAAGTATGGAATCTATTAACAATCGAAGACCAAATCTTCTATTAAATACACTACTCAACAGCTAGCAGCAGCAGGAACAGATTCCATCAACAAAAACAGTCGTCATCACTGTTATATCACCCAGCAGTTGAATCTCGCATCAGCTTTTGCCTATCTCTAAACAGCGAAAAACTAAACAAAACGACATCGCCTACTTGTCACTGCTGATCGCTAACCAACAGCTGATCGAACCAACAGCTGATCTTTCAAAAAATTCTAAGGCTAAACGGCGTCGCACCAACTTAACCAAACGACGTCGTAGAGGGACACGTCACCTCGCTACCAACAGCTGATCAACAAACCAGCAGCTGAATAAATCAACGCACCAAATCTATCAACAGCTGATGTCTATCATAACCAACAGCTGGTACAAAGCTCTCCACTCAAAACGCTGTTCCCTACCAATGAAACATGGTACTTCACATCGCAGACACTAGTCTCAATCTCGGGCGGCCTTATCCTCATTTTGACGGCCCAATCGACTAGGAACTAATTCAGAATACACAGTGACTATTAGATGTGTTTCATGATAGCCGTCATACCACTATCACATCTAACATACATTATAGTGCATTCTAGGTCTTTACTCAACGCAATTGTTAATCATCATACAACACAATGAAAGTAAAGAATGCCATATAAATAAATGTGAATATCATATATAAAGATTGTCATATACAAGAGTCTATAAACCCACACGCCACAAGTTGGCTAGTTGGGCATCTACTCTAACACCAACCTAACTAAACGACATATTTCGCAACCCGCTACAAAACACGCTAATGAAACCAACTGCTGGTTCCTGTTCACAAACCATCGTCGCTTCAGAGTCCCTTAGCGCTCTCTGCTGATCATTGTAACTAAAATACCAACAGCTGATCACTCGCAACAGCTGGATACGCGCTAATACACCAAAGATTGAAATCTAACGAAGCACTGCTGCTGCTTCCTACCAAAATGCAACGACTGAAATACCAACAGCTGACGCGATCACTCAACGGCTGATTCCTACTACTACTGCTGATATCTTTCCAACTGCTGATTCCAATACTTAAGCAAATTCGATGGCTACACCAAGCACAATGTCCAACAGCTGGTCCAAACCCGACCAACACTTGATTGCGAAAACATAGGTCTCATAGTACCCTTGCTCAAAACTGATTGACCAATCTATAGAAATCGGGAAATTATGGTTCATATGAATAGTGACAAGGGTTTTGGGAAGATATCTTTTCGAGCTCTTTTTGAAGGAGATAAGGGAATATGTGGTGAAGAAATGGCTAACACCTGGTCAACGGTCTATATATACAACTTAAAAACCTCCGATCTGGTCTACAGTGCTTTCAGATCAGCAGAGGCATCTATACTGTATCCAGCTTAGGCATGCAGCTCAGCACACACACACAACCAGCTCGAGCACACCTAGATCGGCCTCGCACATAGATCAGCTCTCGCGTACACAGATCGATCAGCTCGTGTGCACACACAGATCTCGCACCCTCCAGCATAGTAAAGCCAGATCAGGTCACACCTGATCTCATCATACAAAACAGCTCCAACCATGCACAGCATATCAGATCGTGCACTAGTCAGCTCGTGCACTCCAAAGCTCTCGCCAGATCTGATCTCCCATTCAGCTCACACCCGATACGAATGCCACAAACAGCTCTCACCTAAGCTGTTATTCACCATCAGCTTACGCCTAAGCTGATTTCACCAAACATCATATCACAACATCCCTGATCTGTCTACTCAGCTCAGAACACCAAGTAAAATCCCAAGCAGAATCTAGATTACGCCTCACTACTCTAATCTGGTATCAGCTCAGACCAACCACACTGCCAGATAACACTAAAACAAATCAGTTCACACTAGCTCAGCACGGGCTAAGCTGCACAATAATTACAGTACAGCTTGCACAACCTCAGATCAGCGCTTCCATTAGATCAGCTCGCACCAGCTGATCCCTACTAACCCAATTAACTCTCCAAGTTGATTAATCCCGATCAAAGCATTGTTAATCAAATCTGAATATACAATAATTATCTCTAATAAATTTCGATCCTCACATGATATCTGTTGCATGCCCCGGAGGCATCACCGGATGGTGCTGCCCATGGCAGTCATGCGCAACCTTGTGCATGCGGTTACGCTGAGCACGCTTGTCCTTGGGTTTGTAGGTGTTGTGTGCCACATGGGCGCTTCCTTCATGTAGTCGTGCGTAGCGATAAGCGCTGCATGCCTCACGGCAGCAACCGGCGCTATGTACGCAGTCACGTGCAGTGACAAGCATTGTGTGCCGCACGGTAACGTCCCACGTGCAATAGTTATTCAAATAGGTTTTGATGCACTTCCGGATATGAAATACGTATGACAGATCTGAGCCTGAAGCTTTGATACCACCGTTGGCATTCGGCGGATCTAGATCACATGCCAGATGCACAGAGGAAGTTTAAAAAATATTGTTACACCATGAACGAGTCAGGACGACCGGGCACTCTCATATGTATTAGAACAAACAACACTCGATGAATATTTTTTAACTTTGATGACTTGGCGTCCAGCTCCGACCAGTCCGGTTTAAAGCGGTATGGCCCTTCAATGGTAGAACCTCAATCATTCTCCTAATCAGGTCCACGACCGGCAGCCAAATTCCCTTGAAATATTGGACTAGAAAGCATTGCAAGTTTCTACGAATGGATTCCACAATGGGACCCACACAGTGAGGTGCGGCGGTGGCAGTCGAAGGGCGACGATGGTGTATCCAATGATGGCCAAGAGGTGGACGCGACTATGGTTTATTAGAGTAGGGTTTGTGCAAGATAGAAATCTCTCAAGCTCTTCCAAAATTGTCCTCATTGCCTCATATTTAAAAATAACTTTATGGGCTTAACTTGTTGTTTCGACCATTCCAACTAGTTTCGACCAACTAGTGTCGAGTATATCGTTGTAGTTCCATCATAATTTCATTAAAGATCAGATCTCACTGATGCGCTCAGCATGAAAAACTTTTTATTATGATGCAGAATCAAATTCCAGAACAGTGTTCTATATATGTCAGTTTCACTCCTTTACTCTAATTGGTAGTTGTATAGACATTTTGCATTCTATAACTTTCAACACTTTGAACTTCATATCCATACGGGAAAAGGGAACGGGTGCTTGTGTAACCTCAATGGTTCAGGGATACAGCTAGTCGTGGTCTCACAACTCCTTGTAACTCAAAGAACACATTCTCT
Organism: Dorcoceras hygrometricum; assembly: GCA_001598015.1. Classification (NCBI taxonomy): domain Eukaryota; kingdom Viridiplantae; phylum Streptophyta; class Magnoliopsida; order Lamiales; family Gesneriaceae; genus Dorcoceras; species Dorcoceras hygrometricum. The sequence goes on along the minus strand of KQ999313.1, from coordinate 38,285 downwards.
GAATTACCCATCGAACAATGGTAAAGCGTCTAGCGGCATCATCACATGGTTCTAGTATCTTTGATAGTTTCTGCAAAAGCAAGTGGGTAATGGTAGAGTATAGTACGGTCCATTCAAATCAAATATCTCGATCAAATCAACGACTATTGGTTAATCGATAGTTGCTATAGATTCGATAGCCATGGAATACATCTTGTATACCAAATAGTGGCATTGCATGTGCTATTATGTCAACCCTTTTACTCTAAAGCGCATATTATACTCTGGACGGAGATTTTTCACACTATTATCTCCTCAAATATCATAGGATATCCACGCACTTAGGTGAGTGGTGAATCCTCGACAACAAAGGATCGACTCCAACATGTATCATGACCTCACCCAATCTTGCCACCTAATGACCCTCAGGGAGTTGGTAAACGAGTCAAAGTGACACCTCTATCATGTAGAGTATCCATGATATTTTGAGTAACAAGGAATAATCATGTACAACCAAACATTTGGGCTTAATCCACTCGACAAATAATAACCACTTGGAAAGTCCGAACGATGGTAGTTCGCTAAGGTCACCAGGTGACTATCCATTTGCATGCTCAAAACATCTCCATGTTCCTTACATGACACGTGATACTTCGCATCGAAAATACTAGTCCCAAATTAGGGAGGCTCTTATCCCTGTTTTGGATGGCCCAATTGACTATGAACTCATTTAGAATGTACAATGACTATTATATGTGTTTCAGTTAACCATCAAATCCACTATCACAACCAACATACAATATAGTACATTAACGGTCTTTATCTAACAAGTTTGCAATTATGAAAAAAGATAAATAATTCCATGATAACAAATGTCAATGATATATATGAATAAATACCGGTTTACAATGAGAGTCAACAAAACTCAATACCAACAGATGGCTAGTCGCATATACTCTAAGCACTATCATATAGAATCTCCTTGGTGTTTGGTGTAATAAGGACTAATCATGTACAACCAAAACCTTGGACTTAATCTACTCAACAAATGATAACCACTTGGAAAGTACGAACAAGGATGATTCTACACACCGAGTTACTATCCATCTACATACTTAGATGTGAGTACTAGAATTTGCTAAGTATGATTTATTGGCTAATCAGATTTGGCTTAGAACTAGCTAATTGAGTTTCTGAGTATCGGGTTTTCAGATTTGAAGACTTGGTGATTTTTCAGAATTTCAGATTTGAGCGGGATCTGGATGTTCAGATCTGTCCCTCGCGTGTTTGCATGAATTGTCGCAAGCAGGGAGCGAAAACGCTGTCGTTTCATGTGCAAGTCAGGTATGGAGTTGTGAGAGGTAATGCGACATCGTATCGTGTGTTCAGACTTGACGCTAGTGAATGAAATCTGCTTATCGGGCATGAGCAGATGTGAGCTTCTATTCGAGGAAGTCAGTGATGGTCAGTGGTCCAGAGTTGTTCAGACGTCAACGTTGGTCAACGGTGCTGTGTAGACCGGTGCAGTTTGGTGAATACAGGTGTGATCAGATCTGAGGAGCATTAGCGGGATCTGTTGTGAGAACGGGACTCCGATGCTACGTCATTTTATAAGTTAGAGCAACGTCGTTTTTTATGAGAAGCACGTGTTTTGTTTGGAGATCAGATCTTAGTTAACGTTGACAGATGTGAGTGAAAGCTGAGGCCAGGATTGAGAGACTTCTGCCTTAGTGATGAGATCTGAATTAGTCGGTGGTTGATTTCCACTGTAGCTTGGATCTAGGGATTTAACTTAAGTGTCGATCAACACTTAGAGTATTTTCGAACCAGATATTCCTTATCTTCATATCAGATCTTAGTTAACGTTGACAGATGTGAGTGAAAGCTGAGGCCAGGATTGAGAGACTTCTGCCTTAGTGATGAGATCTGAATTAGTCGGTGGTTGATTTCCACTGTAGCTTGGATCTAGGGATTTAACTTAAGTGTCGATCAACACTTAGAGTATTTTCGAACCAGATATTCCTTATCTTCATCCATGATAACCCTCGATTGCTACTGTTCACCCGAACCTTATTTCCGTCGATTGACCTTTTTTTCGCCGCGGTTTGGAGCAATATTGGTAGCGCTGAGCTCGTCTTCTCTAGGGCTTTTGATTGATACCAGTTTGGAAACTAGAGTTGCCGGATTTGAGGAATGCGAAGTTGCTGTAGTTCTTTAGTGTCTTCGCGATTGTGGACCAGTAGTTCTTCTGTTCTTTATCTGCTTTGGATAAGTGATTCTTTACCGATTTAAGCTTCTTTTGAGAGCTGAGTAGTGTTCTATAGAGTTGAGATAGCTGACGAGCTACGAGGCTTTAGAATTAAGCTGTTTGAGTTTAGATTTGAGTTGATAATTAGATACTTTGGCAGATCAAACTTGTAGTAGCTGCTGCTGAGTTGCCGTGGAGCTGCTAAGGCAGTAGACTTGAGTTGGTTGCTGCTCCCTTATTGTTGTAAGATCTGTTGAGGTAGAAGCTGATTGAGGTACAAATTGAGCTAGATTTTAGCAGCTTTGCTATCAACTTTGGGATATTTCCTTCGTGAATTAGTTGCTGTGAATTGTATTGATTGCTGAATGATTCTGTGCTCGTGTCTGTATTAATGTGCGTGTGGTTGTATGCATTGATTAAGCATGAGTTTGCTGTGCATTCACACACATATTGAGCCTGATTCCTTTGGAAGCTAAATCCCTTTACACATTGTGATCGGCCGGCTGAGTCGCTGTGCCTGAAAGGTCCAACGCTGTTTTGATGTGGTGGCCAGCTGAGTCGTTGTGCCTGAATATCACTATGCCTTGTGATGGTCGGCTGAGTCATCGCACCTGAAGATCACAAGATGATGATGATTGATGAGATCTGCACAGCTGAGTCGTTGTGCTATGCTTGCCTACTGATGATTCTTGGTATCCCTTACATGCATTGCACGATTGAGATATTGCATTGTCTGATATGATAGATGCTTTTATTGTGCTCTTCGTACTAAGGTTTGACCTCGTTTATTTTCCCTGTTTTGGGCTGCCTTGGTCTGTATTGGCTTTGGCAGGTTCTTCAGGTAACCAAGCTGGACAGAGTGGAGCTTCAGCTGGTCGATCCCCTTTTGATTGAGTCCCAGTTATATTTATGTATTGATATATTGAGCCAGGGGATGTCCTGTGCCTCTATCTTATTGAGGGGATCTGTAGTTGATTTACTACATGTTGTTTACCTGTTGTGTTGTGAGTTTTGTGTTTAACTCATATTTTGATTATGAACTATTTTAAGATGATGTTTTGGATCAGGCCCAACATTTCGAAAAAAAAAATTAAGCCCTTATTTTTTTATGCTTCCGCATATATGTGATTAATTGAGTAATTAATCTGTGATTAGCGCACCGGGCCTTACAGCTAGACTGTACGCCGATCATGTGGTTAGATTGCATGGAGTGCAGGTCTCGATAGTGTCTGATAGAGATCCAAGATTTACTTCCCGATTTTGGAAGGGCTTGCAGGCATCGATGGGTTCGAGATTGGCTATGAGTACAGCTTATCACCCACAGACAGATGGCCAATCCGAGAGAAATATTCAGATTTTTGAGGACATGCTGCGAGATATTGTGATGGATTTCAGTGGTGGCTGGTAGGATTCTTTATCCCTGGTAGAATTTTTGTACAATAATAGCTACCAAGTGACTGTCGTGATGGAACCATTTGAGGCTTTGTACAGTCGTAAGTGTAGATCACCGATTTGTCGGAAAGAAGTTGGTGATAGACAAATGTCTACTCCTGAGTTTGTGCAGCATATGAAGGATCAGGTTGAGCTGATTCGAAGCAGAATGAAGGCTGCACAAGATCGTCAAGCTAGCTATGCTAACAAGAGGCGTAGGCCTTTGGAATTTCAGGTTGGTGATCGAGTGTTTCTAAAAGTTTCTCCGTTCAAGAGCATGATGAGATTCAGGCTTAAGGGTAAGTTCTTCGCTGTTGTCGTATGTTCCCCATGTTGTGAACCAGGAGACGACAAAGAGGAACAAGTTTCTGAGAGGTTTGAGGCCCGAGTTGTTCCTTATGGTGTTAGCTGGTTCCCCTGCAACGTATGCTGAGGCGGTGGATATTGAGGAGAGTCTGATGGAGGTGCAGAATCAGGTTCAGCCGATAGCTGGACGTAGTTTTCAACCTGTGCCAGAAGTGATGCCTTCTTTCCAATCTCCTCAAGTGCCGCAACAGTCGAACCGTCAGAGGTTCAAGCCTCGAGGGAAACATTTTAAGAAGCGATCTAACTCGAGTTCTTCTAGTTCAGTGAGTTCTGGTGGCAGTGGATCTGGGGGAGGTAGGGACTTGTGGACAGTGTGGAGGTCGTCATATGACTTTGCAGTGTCATGGAGTTCAGGGCCTTTGTCATAACTGTGGGCAGCCTGGACATTTTTCTCGAGTGTGTCCGGCTGGGGGACAGTCTTTGAGTCAGTCGCAGCAAGGTTCAGCTGGTGGTTCTTCCACAGACCGCAACCTTTTGCTCAGTCCCAACGATCAGGTTTCCAACCCCGTGAATCGTCTAGGTTTGGTGGACCTTCGACCTCAGCTTCCGGGTCCGCAGCAGGCTCAGGTGAACGTCTTGACGAGTGAGCAAGCTGCTGATATGCCTGAGAGGATTATTACATGTACTTGTGCTATATTTGATTTTCCTGCACGAGTTTTGTTTGATACTGGAGCATCACACTCCTTTATTTCTGAGTTGTTTGTGTATGAGTGTGGGTTGAATTCTTCCCCACTGTGTGATGTTGTCTCCGTATCTACCCCTGCTGGCATGAGTTTGTTGTCCCATGAGGTGGTGTTGGATTGTGTTCTTAGGTTTGATGAGAATGTGTTGGTGATCAATCTGATTGTTTTGGGAATTAGAGATTTTTATTGTATCTTGGGATGGACGTGTTGTCTAGTTATAGAGCGACAGTGGATTGTTTTCATGGTGTAGAGAGATTTAGGCCTGAATTTGGAGAGAAATGGGATTTCTATGGTGCTGATTCGCTACCTAAGATTCCTTTTGTGTCTGCCATGGAGATGTTTAGTTTGTTGTCGCTAGAGAATTCAGTGTTTATGATCTATGCCTTGGATGTTTCCCAAGTATCGCGAGTAGAGTTGAGCAATGTTCCGATTGCTCGAGAGTTTCCTGAAGTGTTTCTGGATGAGATTCCTGGATTCCCTCCGAGACGAGAGATTGACTTCAGTATAGAGTTGGTGCCAGGGATAGCCCCGATTTCTAGAGCTCCGTACCGGTTGGCGCCAGCTGAGTTGAAGGAACTCAAAGTGCAGTTGCGTGATCTGTTAGAGAAGGACTTCATTAGACCGAGTATGTCGCCCTGGGGAGCTTCGATTCTTTTCGTGAAGAAGAAGGATGGATCTATGAGGATGTGTGTGGATTTTCGACAGTTGAACAAAGCGACGATTAAGAACAAGTATCCATTGCCGAGGATTGATGACTTGTTTGACCAGTTGCAGGGATCTGCTGTATACTCTAAGATTGATCTGCTGTCTGGTTATCATCAGTTGCGGATCAGAGACGCTGACGTAGTGAATACGGCATTCAAGACTAGGTATGGGCATTATGAGTTATGGTGATGCCATTTGGATTGACGAATGCTCCTGCTGTCTTCATGGATTTGATGAATCGCGTATTCAGTGAGTATATCGATCATTTTGTGATTGTCTTCATAGATGACATCCTGGTGTATTCGAAGAACTTCAGAGAGCATACAGAGCACTTGAGATTGGTTTTGTAGAAACTGAGAGATCACAGTTGTATGCGAAATTCAGTAAGTGTGAATTATGGCTGGATAGAGTTGTCTTTTTGGGTCATGTCATTTCAGCGCAAGGAATTTCCATGGATCCGAGTAAGGTCGACGCAATTCTTAACTGGGAGCGATCTAGGAATGTTTCCGAGATCCATAGTTTCTTGGGTTTGGCTGGCTATTATAGGCTTTTTATTGAGAAGTTCTCTTCGATAGCTAGGCCGATGACTCAGTTGACCCAGAGAGATAGGAAGTTTGTTTGGACTGAAGAGTGTGAGTCGAGTTTCCAATTGCTTAAGGAGAAGTTGACTACTGCTCCTGTGTTAGCTTTGCCTTCGGGTTCTGGAGGTTTTTTAGTTTGCTCTGATGCTTCTCTGAGTGGTTTGGGTTATGTTTTGATGCAGAACGGGTGTGTGATAGCCTATACATCTCGACAGTTGAAGCCCCATGAGACGAGATACCCCGTTCATGATTTAGAGTTGGCTGCGATAGTGTTTGCCTTGACAATTTGGCGTCACTATTTGTATGGTGAACAATTTGTGGTGTACACCGGCCACAAAAGTTTGAAGTATATCTTCACGCAGTCAGATTTGAATATGAGGCAACGCCGCTGGATGGAGTTGCTGAAGGATTTTGAGTGTGAGATTCAGTATCAGCATGGGCAATTGAATTTAGTGGCCGATGCTTTAAGTAGGAAAGCCCAACCGGCAATGTTGACGTCGATGAATATATCCAAAGTCCATGAGGATTTGCGGACTTATAGGTGGCGTTTTCAGTCGAGTGATCAGTATTTTGTGGTTTCTTCATTTCAGGTTGAGCCACAGATTATAGCAGACATTAGAGCAGCTTAAAGGACTGATCCGTATGCGCATGAGTTGAAGATTAAGGCTCAGAATGGTCAGTCTGAGGATTTTTCTGTTGCTTCTGATGGATGCTTGAGATTTTGAGATAGATTTGTGGTTCCGAATTTGATTGATTTGAAGGAATCCATCTTGAATGAAGCTCATTGTAGTCGATACAGTGTGCATCCGGGCGAGAGGAAGATGTATCATGCTTTGAAGTCTCACTATTGGTGGGAAGGCATGAGGAGTGATATCTCTGGATTTGTAGCTCGATGTTTGAATTTCCAACAGGTCAAGGCTGAGAGGATGAGACCTGATGGATTGCTACAGAGTCTAGAAGTGCCTCAGTGGAATTGGGAGCACATCGCCATGGATTTTGTGACTCATTTGTCTCGATCGAGCAGGGGATGTGTTGTATACCAAATAGTGGCATTGCATGTGCTATTATGTCAACCCTTTTACTCTAAAGCGCATATTATACTCTGGACGGAGATTTTTCACACTATTATCTCCTCAAATATCATAGGATATCCACGCACTTAGGTGAGTGGTGAATCCTCGACAACAAAGGATCGACTCCAACATGTATCATGACCTCACCCAATCTTGCCACCTAATGACCCTCAGGGAGTTGGTAAACGAGTCAAAGTGACACCTCTATCATGTAGAGTATCCATGATATTTTGAGTAACAAGGAATAATCATGTACAACCAAACATTTGGGCTTAATCCACTCGACAAATAATAACCACTTGGAAAGTCCGAACGATGGTAGTTCGCTAAGGTCACCAGGTGACTATCCATTTGCATGCTCAAAACATCTCCATGTTCCTTACATGACACGTGATACTTCGCATCGAAAATACTAGTCCCAAATTAGGGAGGCTCTTATCCCTGTTTTGGATGGCCCAATTGACTATGAACTCATTTAGAATGTACAATGACTATTATATGTGTTTCAGTTAACCATCAAATCCACTATCACAACCAACATACAATATAGTACATTAACGGTCTTTATCTAACAAGTTTGCAATTATGAAAAAAGATAAATAATTCCATGATAACAAATGTCAATGATATATATGAATAAATACCGGTTTACAATGAGAGTCAACAAAACTCAATACCAACAGATGGCTAGTCGCATATACTCTAAGCACTATCATATAGAATCTCCTTGGTGTTTGGTGTAATAAGGACTAATCATGTACAACCAAAACCTTGGACTTAATCTACTCAACAAATGATAACCACTTGGAAAGTACGAACAAGGATGATTCTACACACCGAGTTACTATCCATCTACATACTTAGATGTGAGTACTAGAATTTGCTAAGTATGATTTATTGGCTAATCAGATTTGGCTTAGAACTAGCTAATTGAGTTTCTGAGTATCGGGTTTTCAGATTTGAAGACTTGGTGATTTTTCAGAATTTCAGATTTGAGCGGGATCTGGATGTTCAGATCTGTCCCTCGCGTGTTTGCATGAATTGTCGCAAGCAGGGAGCGAAAACGCTGTCGTTTCATGTGCAAGTCAGGTATGGAGTTGTGAGAGGTAATGCGACATCGTATCGTGTGTTCAGACTTGACGCTAGTGAATGAAATCTGCTTATCGGGCATGAGCAGATGTGAGCTTCTATTCGAGGAAGTCAGTGATGGTCAGTGGTCCAGAGTTGTTCAGACGTCAACGTTGGTCAACGGTGCTGTGTAGACCGGTGCAGTTTGGTGAATACAGGTGTGATCAGATCTGAGGAGCATTAGCGGGATCTGTTGTGAGAACGGGACTCCGATGCTACGTCATTTTATAAGTTAGAGCAACGTCGTTTTTTATGAGAAGCACGTGTTTTGTTTGGAGATCAGATCTTAGTTAGCGTTGACAGATGTGAGTGAAATCTGAGGCCAGGATTGAGAGACTTCTGCCTTAGTGATGAGATCTGAATTAGTCGGTGGTTGATTTCCACTGTAGCTTGGATCTGGGGATTTAACTTAAGTGTCGATCAACACTTAGAGTATTTTCGAACCAGATATTCCTTATCTTCATCCCTGATATCCCTCGATTGCTACTGTTCACCCGAACCCTATTTCCGTCGATTGCCGTTGTTTGTCATCGCGGTGTGGAGCAAGATTGGTAGCGTTGAGCTCGTCTTATCTAGGGCTTTCGATTGATACCAGTTTGGAAACTGGAGTCCCCGGATTTGAGGAACTCGAAGTTGTTGTAGTGCTTGAGTGTCTTCGCGATTGTGGACTAGTAGTTCTTCTGTTCTTTATCTGCTTTGGGTAAGTGATTCTTTACCGATTTAAGCTTCTTTTGAGAGCTGAGCAGTGTTCTGTAGAGTTGAGATAGCTGAGCGAGCTACGAGGCTTTAGAATTAAGCTGTTTGAGTTCAGATTTGAGTTGATAATTAGATACTTTGGCAGATTCAAACTTGTAGTAGCTGCTGCTGAGTTTTCGTGGAGCTGCTAAGGCAGTAGACTTGAGTTGGTTGCTGCTCCCTTGTTGTTGTAAGATCTGTTGAGGTAGAAGCTGATTGAGGTACGAATTGAGCTAGATTTTAGCAGCTATGCTATCAGCTTTGGGATATTTCCTTCGTGAATTAGTTGCTGTGAATTGTATTGATTGCCGAATGATTATGTGCTCATGTCTGTATTAATGTGCGTGTGGTTGTATGCCTTGATTAAGCATGAGTTTGCTGTGAATTCACGCATACATATTGAGCCTGATTCCTTTGGAAGCTAAATCCCTTTACACATTGTGATCCGCCGGCTGAGTCGCCGTGACTGAAAGGTCCTGTAACGACCCTCATTTTTCTAATGAATAAATATAAGTTATTGGGGTTCGATTGAAAGACATAAAAATTTCAATCATTGGAATCATGGATCGCTACTACTATCGAAACGAGAATAATACAGTTTTCTCATTCGAAATGGAGAAATCTGATATGATAATAAAAGAATGGCGTGGAAGTATAGAAACTTGATAGAGCAATCAAAATGATACATCTCTTTTTGCAAAAAGGTCTGAAACAGATTTCTACAAAATAACTAACTTAGAAATCTGTCTTGTTACAAAAGAACAGCAAAATATCCTGTACAGTACAAAATGTCCCAAAAAGAAGCTATGAAATCTGGAACAGAAAGAAACTGTGAAATCTGATGTCCACGATAAACACATCTTTCCTTTCTGTTCATTTCCCTCCAGCTTCCTACTTCGAATTACCTGCACTCAATGAAAACTAGTGAGCCAAAGGCCCAGCAGGTAAAGCCTGGAAATAACAAGAGTACAAAATACAATTGTTCTTAAACTGATACGTACTTGGGGTCTGAACTTTAAATACGCTTATGAATAAACAAGCGCATACATGAATGAGAAATCTGAACATAAAGAAAGCATAAAACATGAATCAATTCTATAAACATTTCCTTGAAACATTCTTAAGAGCTGCGAGTAAAATCGAACTTGTGCTCTTCATTCTTTCCTGAAAATTACGACAACACTTTAAAACATTTGGTCCATTTCGTTTGATCAAACTCCTGATATCAGTCGTAGCACTATTGCTCATTTTTGAAGGGGTATATAGATCCGTCAATCCATAATCCTAATCCTTCCTTGGTTTTTGAAGGGGTATACAGCCCGTCGACTGTAATCCTGATCCTTCCTGGGGACCATTTTTGTTGTCATAACTTAAAACGTTTTCTAAAACATGTTCTGCTCTTTCTTTCTTTCGTGAAATCTGTTTTCTTTCCTTTATACGTTTACTGGTTTTCTTTTGTTTAATGATGTTCTGGAACTGTAAAGGATTTCCTTGTAATGCTTGCGAAAATGAAAACTGAATAAAAATACTACTTGAATCTGTCAGTTAAATCGAATGATTCATTTGAATTGAAGTGTAAATGAATAAGAAATCAAATTCTGAAATTCCGTTATTTGTTGAAGAAGATGATCAATAGCTTTCTATTGGAAGAAATGAACAAGATCTGTCAACAGACATCACTCTAAAGGAAATGAAGGTTGCTGCCAACAGATATCGTTTTTAAGGAAAACAAAGTTGCTGCCAACAGCTATTGCAACAGTATCGTTGTAAGGAAAACACGAACAAACTGTCAACAGATTTCTTTATAAGGAAAGGAACAGTAGATAGCTGTCAACAGATATCGCTTGAGAAAAGGAACAGTAGATAGCTGTCGACAGTTGAAACTTAAGGAAACAAAGGTTGCTGTCGACAGTTAGTAACTAATGTACACCTGCGATTGCTGACAACAGCTATTGCAACAGTTGATAGCTGATGAACATGAACAGTGCACTTGTTGATTTCGAATATTTCAGCTGCTGAAATTTATACTTAGAATATCTTCAACATAGAAGTATCAGCTAATGGTTTGAGAACCAGATTTTCAGACGTAACCATGCGAACGAACATGAAAAACAATGGTTTCCTTTGTCTGAAGAAATCAATATATCTTACAAAATTTCTGGAAAAGATCGAATAAGCTACTTGTGAGCTACTTCGAGAAATGAATCATTGGAAAACTCAAGAACTTGCTAGATGAACATCAATAAACCATTTTCTAAAACATCTTTGAATCAAAATTACAGTAAACGTAACTTTTGCAAAAACAGAGCATAAACTTTCTGGTTTTCTTGAAGAACAGCCATAGCTATCTTCCTTTCTTTAAAACCGTACATAATCATAAACACAAAATTGAATATATGCTTTCTATTGAGTGAGCAAGAAACTGAGTTTACTTGCCTGGTATCTTTAACACAACAACAGCAGAAATCCAGTAAACTTCTACGCACCGCCTGTTTCCTTTAACATGGAACCCGAGAAATTTTAGTAAAAACAAAGGATTCAATTGGCTTGCAGAAGTCACTAACCTCTATTGTAATTGTATTCTAACATTAGACTTTCAACCCATAATAAAATGAAGGTTGAACATTGTGCAAAAGATGAAATCTATACGCACAAAATCATGACATCTGGTATTTAGCCTTTAACTAAAGAAAAGCTAAACAATGTATAGGCAGAAATCTGAAACTCGATCAATTCAAGAATCGAATAAAATAGCATTGTAATCCCTCAATCTCATATCTTTCTAATTGTGGACTTCTAAAATATCTGGTCGTTACAGGTCCAACGCTGTTTTGATGTGGTGGCCAGCTGAGTCGTTGTGCCTGAATATCACTATGCCTTGGATGGTCGGCTGAGTCATCGCACCTGAAGATCACAAGATGATGATGATTGATGAGATCTGCACATCTGAGTCTTTGTGCTATGCTTGCCTACCGATGATTCTTGGTAGCCCTTACATGCATTGCACGATTGAGATATTGCATTGTCTGATATGATAGATGATTTTATTGTGCTCTTCGTACTGAGGTTTGACCTTGTTTATTTTCCCTGTTTTGGGCTACCTTGGTCTGTATTGTCTTTGGCAGGTTCTTCAGGTGATCAAGCTGGACAGAGTGGAGCTTCAGCTGGTCGATCCCCTTTTTGATTTGAGTCCCTGTTGTACTGATATTTATATTGAGCCAGGGGATGTCCTGTGCCTTTATTTACGTTGGGGATCGTGTGTTGTGTTATTGACTGTGGTAGTTTGAGTTTCGAATTAAACTCTTATTTTGAGTACGATGTATTTTGAAACGAAATGGATCAGGCCCATTATTCGAAAAATTTTTAGCCCATATTTTTATGAGGCTTCCGCATATTTATGATTAATTGTTGTATTAGCGCACGTGGCCTGACATTAGAACATCTCAATGTTCCTTACCAATGAAACATAGTACTCAGTAACGCAATTACTAGCCTTAACCTTTTTTCCGGTGGCCAAATCGACTAGAAACCCATTTAGAATGTACAGTGAATATCATATGTGTTTAATGATAGTCATCATATCCACTATCACATATTACATATACTATAGTACATTCAAATTCTTTATCCAACAAGTTTGCAATAATAAAGAGTGACATTAAAATTAATGTAAATAATATACATGAATAAAGATTGTTTCAAATCAAGAGATAATAAAGCACATAGCCACAATTGGCTATCCGGACACCTACTCTAACAGGACTTCCCTTTATTTATTATTTCGTGGAAACAACACCCTGATTGGCCTCCCAGAGGACATGTGCTCGGATTTATATCTTTCATCATCCTTTGGTGCCTCTGTACCACTCGGTATGATGCTAAGCATCGTGGTTCTCTCTCATGGCTATTGGAGTTCAAACACAAGTACTCTCCTATTTTCATCTCACACATGCAGCATACATTATTCGGCCCAAACATTGGATATATTACTCTTCTGCGGAGCTTTGGATGGGCACTTTTGTTCATCCCCAACGCCGACACATGCTGCTCATTGTGTGTTGGCTCCGTACCCCGTAGGGTTATTATAATCTTAATGTTTATGGTAGTTCTACTGGCAATCCGGGTGTTATCCTCTATCGGTGGTGTGGTTCAAGTGTTAGGATCGAAAAGCAAGCTCGGGAGTTCAGAGGGGGGGTGAATAAACTCCTTTGCTGATTTTTCTTTAAAAATTGTTTCGAAAGATTTTACAGCTTTGAAGCCAACTTCCAGCCCAGTTATCAGCTAGGAAGGTTGTCTCATGTAATAAAATGATTTTTATGCGGAATGAACACGATTCAATCAACTGAATAATTTAATCAAGTGCGTGAATGTAAAAGTTGTAGAGACAAGAAATTTGTTTCTGGAAGTTCGGAGCAAATTCTCCTACGTCTCCCCTTCTTCCTCGATGAGAAGGTATACACTAGAAGGCTTTGATTTATACAACCGTTTGTACAAACCCTCCAGCAACCAGCAGCCACGAGAACTCCTACCAAAAACCAACGAAACACAAACCAGCGATCTGGTTCGTAATACACCAATCACAGCTCTAAGCTGGTTTTGCTGAATCAGCACCTCTGCACTCTCTGTTTTTTTTTTACAACTATCGCTCAATACTACAGAGTGTGTGAATAGAAGAGTTTGTGACACAGAGGAGTAAAGAAAACAATCCGTGCGTGTGTCACTTAAGTAAGCTAGTTCAAGATGAACTCTGTTTCTGTGAAGAACTGGTTATCTTGTATGTTCAATAGTCTCGTTGTGTGTCGTCCCACTTCTCAGCTGCTTTACTCTTCTATATATATACTCTTTGGATGCAACGGTAATAAATGTTACCAGTAGACACGTTTAATGCATCCAAATTGAATTTCCTGCGACACTTTAAATGGTTTTACGATGAAAGTACATCTTCATTAAATGTATTGCCCTTTTTAGCAACTCTGCGCCGTCTTCAGTTTGTACCGTATCTCTACGTATCTGGTTTTAGCTCAAAGTAGTTTCGATGACTACATGATAGTGTAGAGATGTCAAAAATGTCATTCATCAGGACGTACCAGATTTCAGACAATCCAAAATTTGAATTGCTAAGTTGTCTCTATCTTATCTGGTCTGCGTTGTCCTATACCAAGCTGGTTTTCCCGTTCTGAATACTGAGCTGGTACCTGTATTGTCTTAGCCTTCAGCTGGTTCAATATCCTGAGCTGGTTCCTGTAAATCCCAGTGTCCAGCTGGTCTATATTAATCCATCACTTCTTAAGGTTCTATACTCAGGTTTGACCAAACGTCCTGAGCTGGTCTATCCTTGACCAGCTTGGCTCTACTCCGATCTGGGTTTCTTAATTCAACGTAGTAAGTCTCGTCCAGATCTTGTTACTTTGGTTCGATTAATATCCTCTACGAATTTCATTCTCGTCAATTTTTCATCACCAAATCTTCTGAATTTTACCCTAACATTTTCCCCCTTTTTGGTGATGACAAAACTTTTGCTCGTAAAAAGAGATTTCCATAAGTCGTTAGCCAAAATACAATGAAAGCTCTTAACTAAATTGTCCCAGAATTCAAAGACCATCCCGACTTTAAAACTGTGGACTCTTCGAAAATCTTTCACTATCTTGACTCCTTCTCGTTCCTTTTCCTCTTGTACTTTGTTTCCCACTACTTGAGCCTTCCTCTCCTAGTCTCCTGCTGGGTATTTCACTCTTTTTAATTCTTGAATTATTTTCCCCCTTTTTGGCATCACTCAGCTCCTTCATACATTCAACCATTTCAGCTATCTTAGACTTTACCAAAGCAAGCTCATCGACCAGTTGCTGGTGGCTATCAGCATAGTTCCGAACCATTGTAGATTCTAGCACAGCGAAGTTTTGTTGACTGTCTGTCAACTTACGGGATATAGATTTCTCAAGAACATCGATTTTTATGTCCAACCTATCCACGGAATTAAGCTGGTCCCGAAGTAGTGTAGCATGATGCCTCGTAATATCCGTATCGACTTTGATGGTGCATTTGCCATATCAAGAGAGGAAATGTGGTCCGTTAAAGTGTGAAGAGTTTTGGTAGTAGTGTCCACGAACTGTAGAGTCGGAGTAGCCAAGGGTTCCAAAGCTGCTGAAAAAGTTGGTTGTTCTTCAGCTTCGCGGTCAATGGTAGTGTTTTGAGCATTATATACAACTAACGGCATTGTAGATGAATGCGGACCCTGATGATCCGTACTGTTCTTGGACGCTGAAGAGAAACTTGGACCCAGAGTATGTACAATGGCGATACTTCGATCAGCTAATTTACTAGAAAGGGTAGAACTTCTAGAGGAGCTGGAATTATTTTCCGCAGAGAGACCCCAAGAAGATGTTGGGGATCCGGATCCGCACCCCGGCAGGCAGCGGAAGAACAATAAATTTTAACCGGGATGCGATCAATACGAATAACAACAATCAATGTATCAACATACATAGGGTGTTTCAGGCGTGTTACCTCGCTGGCACTTGTGCCTGGCTCCAACCGGTGTTTCAAGAACCCGGCGCTTCTCGGTTGATTGCGGTAGTTACGTCAATCCGGTCCACGACCAGATCCGAGACTCCTTCGTCAGACTGCACTAGAAGTCCTGACGAGATCAGCACGATCAGATTCTCCACGTCGAACTGGCCGGAACAAATTTCCGGCGACGATCGGCGGCGGCGCTAGGAGAGGAAGGGAGGGGCGGCTATGTGCTAGGTTTAGGGTT
>KQ999313.1:0-13790 GCA_001598015.1 Dorcoceras hygrometricum | reverse complement strand
TAGAGGGTCCATAAATCGATCCCCAACAGGATTTCCTCTATCACTCCTAATCCGGTTGACATTACGAGATTGCTCATTTTGAAGACGTTTTAAAAGCTTGATCATCTGGTCAGCAGTTTGATCTTTTGATTTCAAAAATAATAACCAAATGAATTTTGAAAAATCATCTACCACAACGAGGGTATATTTCATTCCCCCTAAGCTGGTTATGGGTATTGGACCAAAAAGATCCATATGCAGAAGATCCAGCTTACGAGAGGTTTTTTTATTGCCTTTAGTTTTGAAAATGGATTTGATATGTTTACCCAGCTGACAGGCAGAGCAGATTTTATCCTTTGAAAATTTTAATTTGGGAAGGCCATCAACTAGATCATGCTTACTCAAATTGGCAATAGTTTTGAAATTCAAATGATTCATCCGCTGATGCCATAGCTAACTATTCGAAGAGTCAGCTACTAGGCAGGTTTGTTCTTTATGTGGTTGATCTGACCAATCAAATTTGTATGTGTTACCAGATCGATAACCAATTAATACAGTCAGACCTTCCGAATTAAGAACAGTGCATGTGTGCTTCTGAAATTTGACAGTATAATTACTATCACATAATTAACTTATGCTGATCAAATTGTAGCACAAGTTCTCAACAAGAAAAACATTGTTGACAGTAAGGTTACCATTGGTAAGCTTACCCTTACCCACGGTATTACCGTTTTGAGTTGTCACCAAAGGTGATCTTGGGACCATTGCAGGATGTTATGTCTGTGAGCAGCTTAGCATTTCCAGTCATGTGCCTCGCACATCCACTGTCCAGATACCATGTTGAGTGCTCCAGTCTGGATACATGTTGTACTTGCAGTCACAAGAAAAAGAAATTTGGTACCCCTTGATTTATTTGGGTCCAGGTTTGATTAGACCTTTCAGGACCCACACTTGGATAAATTTTATCCATTTACCAGTTTGTGCGTCAAAATATTTGTTTACCCCGTGTGTGTTCTTTGATCTGTATGGGACTTGAGAAGTAGCATATGGCCCATTCAATCTGAACCTCT
Source organism: Dorcoceras hygrometricum (assembly GCA_001598015.1). Classification (NCBI taxonomy): domain Eukaryota; kingdom Viridiplantae; phylum Streptophyta; class Magnoliopsida; order Lamiales; family Gesneriaceae; genus Dorcoceras; species Dorcoceras hygrometricum. The sequence continues at coordinate 12,741 of KQ999313.1, read as the reverse complement.
GATATTGAGGGTTGTACTGTCTGTCCTTCCTTAAAATTCTAGTGAACTGGCCTTGTATTGTACCACCAGATTTGGGTTTATCCCGTCTCTGTTTATTCTTTTGTTTAACCAGCTCTCCCGAGATTTCTCAGGATCAGAGTACCCCAGCCCGCAAAATCTACTCTTCCAGATCAAAGGCTTGGCTACTATCATATCTTCACCAGATTGCGCCTCTGTGGGCTGTGTTGTGCTAGATTTTACAAAGTTCATTGTTTTAAACTTTGTCTTTTTCAGCCTTGGAGTGCTGCTGGTTTCTGCTGTACTGCCTTCATCGTTATTGTAGCCCAATCCGGTTCTATCACCGGATGGCTTTGTAGCTCCATGCAGTTTGTGTAGTGAGGCAGAATATCTGGTACAGGAGCTTATTATACGAGCAAATCGCTGGTTCTCATAGAGCATCTCCTTAGACCTGCTTCTCAATTCGGCATTCTCAGTTTCAAGCTTATTTAGAGCAGCTTGCATGTTACTTGAGCCAACCAGCTCAGTTCTTGTTGCACAGCTCTCTTTTTCAGCTTTAAATTCTTTGAATGAATGAGAAAGCTTTCTATATTCTAGGATCATTTCATTTATTGCAATGACAAGGTCCTCACGTGTAAATTCAGGATTTGAAAAACCAAATACCTCCTTAGTGTCATCGGCCATGAGACACTGTACTTCATCCTCGCTTTCGCTTGATGAGGAGGTTCCAGAGCTTGATTATTCTGAATCTGAATCAGCCCAAGTACTTTTGTTCTCTTCATCTACCATGGCTTTCTCTGTTCTCCCTTTTCGATATATCTTCTTCTCCTTCTTGTCCTTTGCTGGCACTGTGATCTAGTCGCTTCTTTTCATCTCTTTTTGGCTTCCTGCAATCAACCATGAAGTGACCTGGCCTGCCACAGTTATAGCATTTATCATCATAAGGAGTGTTGAAGTTTTTCTTGGGAGAATTAAAAGAGAGAGGTTGAGTATTTTGCTTCCGTATGAATTTTCCAAATTTTCTTATGAACAAGGCCATCGCATCTTGCTCATTTCTTCTGCTGATCTGCTATTAGTGGAACATGGGCTTTGTTCTGGTACTGTCACGGCGAGAGCTCTGGTTGTTAAGATGTATATGGATCAGCTTCTGGTCTCGTTTCTAGTTTGAACTCGTATGCCTTCAGATTGGAAAACAAGTCATGCAGTTCCATCTTGTTTAAGTCTTTCGACTCTCTTATTCTTTGGGAAGTGCTCGCATCACTTTTAGGGCCAGCTCTCTGTTGCTGTATGTCTTATTTAGTCTCGCCAGTTCGATCACCAGAGAACTAAACCTTTCATCAAATTCGGCCATGGTCTCCTCAGGCTTCATCTTGATAAGCTCAATTTTTGTAAAGCCACGGTCAACTTGTTTTCCTTTGTCTCTTCGTTCCCCTCGCATATCTGGGTCAATTTCTCCCAGATTTCTTTTTAGTTGTGCAGGTCTGGATTTTTCTAAACATGTTATTTTCTAGCATCTTGTAGAGTATGTCCTTAGCGACATTGTCCAGATTTGCTTTCTTTTTATCTTCGGAGGTCCATTTCGGTCTGGATTTCTCGATCCATTGGGGTGCACCATCAGCTATTGCCACAATGGTATTTACTTTTAGTATTTGCATTGGTCTGTTGGTAATCACGAACCACATGTCGTCATCTTGTGCTGCTAGGTGTGCCTGCATCCGGATCTTCCAGACATCATATTCCTCCTTAGAGAACATAGGAATCTTAGTGTGAGAAATCGAACATATTTAATAAGTAACAATTAATAAATTGTTCTGGCATTGAGAAACCCGCTCTGATACCACTTGTTAGGATCGAAAAGCAAGCTCGGGAGTTCAGAGGGGGGTGAATGAACTCCTTTGCTGATTTTTCTTTGAAAAATTGTTTCAAAAGATTTACAGCTTTGAAGCCAACTTTCAGCCGAGTTACCAGCTAGGAATGTTCTCAGTGTCTACTATTGTCTCGTGTAATAAAATGATTTTTATGCAGAATGAACATGACTCAATCAGCTAAACAATTTAATCAAGTGCGTGAATGTAAAAGTTGTAGAGACAAGAAATTTGTTTCTGGAAGTTCGGAGAAAATTATCCTACGTCTCTCCTTCTTCCTCGATGGGAAGGTTTACTCTAGAAGGCTTTGATTTATACAACCGTTTGTACAAACCCTTCCACAACCAGCAGCCACGAGAACTCCTAGCAAACACCAACGAAACGCAGACCTGCGATCTGGTTCGTAATACACCAATCATAGCTCTAAGCTGGTTGTGCTAAAAAAACACCTCTGCACTCTCTGTTTTTGTTTTACAACTATCGCTCAATACTACAGAGTGTGTGAATAGAAGAGTGACACCGAGGAGTAAAGAAAACAATCTATTGTGTGTCACTTAAGTAAGCTGGTTGAAGATGAACTCTGCTTCTGTGAAGAACCGGTTATCTTGTATGTTCAATAGTCTCGTTGTGTGTCGTCCCACTTCTCAGCTGCTTTACTCTTCTATATATATACTCTTTGGATGCAACGGTAATAAATATTACAAGTAGACACGTTGAATGCATCCAAATTGAATTTCCTGCGACGCTTTAAATTCTTTTACGATGAAAGTACATCTTCATTAAATGTATTGCCCTTTTTAGCAACTCTGCGCCGTCTTCAGTTTGTACTGTATCTCTACGTATCTGGTTTTTTAGCTCAAAGTAGTTTCAACGACTACATGATAGTGCAGAGATGTCAAATGTCATTCATCAGGACATACCAGATAATATAATTGTTATGAATAAAATCAGAGAGACTGTTTTTAAAATCCTTCGGCGTTGGAGTTTGGAGTCATGGTTGATTAAGATTTTTTCTTTTTTTGGTTTGGAATAAAATTATGTTGCAGTCAGAGGTGTTTGCATTATGACAGGCTCAAAGTGCAAACAAATTGGAATTATATATACGCTTAAATCAATCATTGGACCAATATTTGTATCACAGAAGCTGGACCAGGCACAAAATCCAATGAAAAATCCCACAGAATCGACGCAATCATTGAACTAACAAGTATATCTTGCGCCAATTTTTGGCATAAAGTTTGTTTTTTTTTATATACAATTTTTTAAATAATTCCTTAGATGCTCCAGGCAAAATGAAAAGTCATTATTACCATTAGTTTTAGGACCAACTTGTCACATTTTTTGCTCTATAATTATCACTACGTATTATATGATCCCACAGATGATAATATTCAATTATTATACTTTTCTTGTCACATTCCGAGGTCTTTTCCGTATGCGGTAATCAAGTCAAATACCATCCGTGATTAACGTAGATATATTCAATGATAAAAATTTAATAACTTTTAGAGATTTTTGTGGATTTTAGAAATCCATAGGTATTCAATGATGAAAATTTAATTACTTTTCTAAACTCCATGGAAGCCTTGTGGTATTCAATCATAACTATTATAAACTCCATGAAAGTCTTGTGGTATTCAACATTGACTTTTATAAACTCTTTAGAAGTCTATAGTCAAAATTTTAATAGACTTTTAACAACTCCATGAAAGTCATTGATGTACAAATGTTAACGCATAAAGTACGACAATAAATGTCAATAAATTTTCTTTGGTTGAAGGTAGAGATTTGAATTGATTTCTAATTTCTTTCCTCATTTTTTCTCTATTTTGTTATAAATATTTACCTCTCTTTCCCAACTCGTAAAAATTTTCTTATATAATTATTTTATATTCAATATTTTTTTAACTTAATTCGAGTATACATCTTTTCTAAATTGATAATAAGATTTTTCAAATCAAAATTCTAAGAAGTCAGATGTTGCAAAATTTTTTGAATTTTAAAATTATTATGTTGTTTTATCCATAATATATGATAGAAAACAAGACTGGTTATCGTGAGCTCTCACACAGCTCAGGCACGAATTCATGGATCGAAAATACAGTTTGCGTGCATTTAAAAAATATTTTAAAAAAACAGCACGCAATAGCTCTGATTCTTGAAAGGTTTTAGCATCGAGAAGTAGATCAGGTATGATTAAAAATCATGCGGAAACAACCCGAATTACTCTCTGAAAATTGAAAACTTAAAGGACAATTTTAAAAAATAAGAACATTAAAGATCATTATCTTTATTTGTATTGAATTATAAGGTCCGCAAATATAGGTGTATAATATTAATGAAATTATCACGTTGTATAAAAAATCATAAATATATTCGTTGTGTTAATAAAAGATTTATTTAAAAAGAAAAATGTTATATTGATAAGTTCAAACAAAATAATTATAAAAAGTTAAAATTATAAATTAGTAAACTATATTAACAAATAATCCATAAAACTCCCTACAAATCCATAAAAATCTCTCAAAAAATCTATAAAAGTCTAATGGAGTCCATTAAATTCTTTTTATGACTCCATGAGTTCCATAAAAGTCTACAAATTCCTAACAATTTCACAAAAGTCTATCAATCAAAAAAGTCAATAAAAGTCATTAAATCTCTAGATTGAATATACCCCCATTAGTCTTTTTGTTGAGTTTCTGTCGGTTTCTAACCTTTTGTTCTTACCTTGATTTCCTTGTGTTAGTCCAGTTGTATTGATTTGTTGCAGAGGTCTTAGTTCTCATAACATTTCTGGATATGAATTCGAACCCTCAGTACACATAAACTTCATAAACTTTCTGAAAAACAAACTGGAAGCATCATAAACATTAAAACATCATTTTCGAACCCATATTTCTTTCCTTTTCATGTCTAAATCATTTCAAACATGAACTTTAAATATATCCATAACATACAGGCACGCAGATCCAATAAAACACAATATATACTTCAAATGGTGTAGAAAAGATCAGCTTTTACGTGCCTTGATTTGAAGCTTTGCAACCACAGCTAATTCCCGCAGAATCCTCCCTTTTGAGCAACACACAAATTCTTCTGGAAATTTCTTTGAAGAACACTTAAAAACTTTTCTTTGCAAATGATACAAATCTTACTTTAGAAACAAGTATTTATATGAAAGGGATTAGTGGCAAGCTACTTGTGAAATCAAGCATGACACACTCCTAAAAGTTAGTAAAATTCCCTCCATATTATTTTAATTTGTAAAACACCAAACCCTTTTCAAAAGAAATCATTTTACCTCCTTAAAACATTTTACAATCAATTTCAAACCAACTTGCGCATTGCTCTTTGGAGTTACCTGCTGGTACCAGCCGCAGCGCACCATTACCTGCTGATATCAACAATTCAGCAGATACATAATATTTAAAATCGCCAATTGGCCCATATGATTAATAGAATGCATAAATGTGGTCCTATGGATTTTTGGGGCGTTACACTGGTTGTGCTGAATCAGCACCTCTGCACTATCTGTTTTTGTTTTACAACTATCGCTCAATACTACAGAGTGTGTGAATAGGAGAGTTTGTGACACAGAGAAGTAAAGAAAACAATCTGTGCGTGTGTCACTTAAGTAAGCTGGTTCAAGATGAACTCTGCTTCTGTGAAGAACTGGTTATCTTGTATGTTCAATAGTCTCGTTGTGTGTCGTCCCACTTTCAGCTGTTTTACTCTTGTATATATATACTCTTTGTATGCAACGGTAATAAATGTTACCAGTAGACACGTTGAATGCATCCAAATTGAATTTCCTGCGACGCTTTAAATGCTTTTACGATGAAAGTACATCTTCATTAAATGTATTGTCCTTTTTAGCAACTCTACGTCGTCTTCAGTTTGTACCGTTCTCTACGTATCTGATTTTAGCTCAAAGTAGTTTCGACGACTACATGATAGTGCAGAGATGTCAAATGTCATTCATCAGGACGTACCAGATATCAGACAATCCAAAATTTGAATTGCTAAGTTGTCTCTGTCTTAGCTGGTCTGCGTTGTCCTATACCAAGCTGGTTTTCCCGTTCTGAATACTGAGCTGGTACCTGTATTGTCTTAGCCTTCAGCTGGTTCAATATCCTGTGCTGGTTTCTGTAAATTCCAGTGTCCAGCTGGTCTATATTAATCCATCACTTCTTAAGGTTCTATCTCAGCTTTGACAAAACGCGCTGAGTTGGTCTATCCTTGACCAACTTGGCTCTGCTTCGATCTGGTTTCTTCATTCAACATAGTAAGTCTCGTCCAGATCTTGTTACTTTGGTTCGATTAATCTCCTCTACGAATTTTATTTCTCGTCAATTTTTTCATCACCAAAACTTCTGAATTTTATCCTAACATCGGGACTCAGTAGGTCGAACCATACTTTCTTTCAGTGAGTTCATCGGTGTTGGGACAAATATTTGGGCCGAACTCTAAGCGTTCTGGCGGAGTTTCCTTACATGTACTGATCATCATCTATTCGCCCTGTGGATTGAGACTGATTCTCATGTCTCCTTTTAGCTACTTCGCTCCCAGAGGTGCTCTTGGGATGTGTAGCACACTATCACCCATATTCACTTTTTTACTGACAGGTTCTGTTGTTCTCACATGTCAACCGTTAGGGTAACTCCGTTTTTTATGCATTGGCACAGTTTGCTCAGTTTCATCGAAGCTTCATATTTCATCTTGGCCCTAATCTCCCTAATACACATCTCGACATTTTCACTTTCCGATTCATTGGATGTACCATACTTGCGCTCATGGTCTGGTTGGCTACACTCAAACATCCCTTGATCCTATGTCGTATGTTCTTCCACCACTTAACCCTTAGTCTTTTTGTTGAGTTTCTGTCGGGTTGTAACCTTTTGTTCTTACCTTGATTTATTGCAGAGGTCTTAGTTTTTGGTTGTATCGGTTACCATATTAATATGTTAATAAACCCGTAGGGGTCTACCTAACCCACTATCATCACCCGGCAGTTATTGGTTTTTTTTTTTTTAAAAAAAAAGTAATCACTAATCACAACCAAAATCCCCTCATTTTCTAATAAATAAAATAAAATCCATCTCAACGAGATTTTTGCCTCCAGATAAATTTAATGGGCAAAAAGAATTCATGCGAAATCCTCAAATTCTAAGTCTTCTTAATCTAAGAATGAGCTAGGCAGGGCCCACAGCCCACCCTATACTTTGTTAGGCAATCATACACAGGCTCCCCGTATGTCAAAGTATCTCGATTTAGATTTGTCTTGCAAGTATATTTTCTATATAAATATATTTTGTATTTATAAAAATCAAAATTGTATAATTACATCATATGTACACACGCTTTGTGTGTTCTTCGATTAACTAGTTAAGCAAAACTTTCATTTTGTCGTATTAACTTTTGTCAAGTTATTATGGAATTTATTCTAAAGAATAATTAATTAGGTAATTAATCACATCTGGCAATTAGCAAAATGTTTGGAAGCCCTAAAATATTTTAATAGATATATTCCCAAATCTCTATATATAATTGGAAACATTGGTTCCCACAATAATTCTTTATGAGGAAATTGAGGAAGGTTAAAGATAGCCTTAAATTAATAGAAATATTGCATCTTTAGGATGATTCCATGACGGACCCTCGCAATGTGAAGCGAATTTATTCTCTAAGATTGGATTTTATTTTATTTTATTTATTAAGAGAGTTTGTTTGAAAGAAACTGGGAAAATTTTGAAAGTAACAGTTCAAACTTTGTATTTGGAAGATAATTTTCCTCGAGTATACATTATATTGTATTCAAATATTCTAGAGACGTATCGTTTAGAAATTGACCAATGTGACTTTGCTTAATATCTGATATTGAAACATTTATCTACTATTAATGTTTTGTCGAAATAATTTTGACAACCTGTAAAAACTTTTAAAAGTGCTTTATGCATGTCACCGTTTTAAAATATATTTTAGGAGAGTGGGACTCCAACTTATGTCCCAGCTAACATATCAAACTACGATTATAATTAACCAAATCTAGGTGGATCAATAAGTTTTTCGACCAGACTTATTCATATTTGAAATTATTGAGTTTGAGGAAATTAAATAGGTTTGAACTTTTTCCGAGTTGAAATTTAGTTTGTTCAATCGCTCTCAAAGTTATACGTTTACTTGTATAATATAACATCTAAAAATGAATATATCTCAAACCTTCGTCCTTTAATTTAGTATCTCGCAAAAAATTTGGAGTAAAAAAATTGAAAGTTTCGAAAGTTAAAATATTGGTTATACTCAATTCAATATGGTTCATTTACATTGTTGTAATGTTTATGGACATCTCTTTGTTGCTCACACGCTAAGTTATTACATTATAAGTAATATTTAACCTTGTTTGCATGCAAAAAGCGAATTTTCTATTAATCGACTTTTTTTAACTTTGCTTCCACTAGTTAATTGAAACATCAAACAATGAGGAGAGTTCAATCTTGTTGGTTATCCATAAAGGAAGCATAAAGAAATTGATATTAAAAGGTTATCTAAATGTATAAAATGAAGGAATCATGGAAAAATACATAGAATTTGGGAATAAAGAGCCATGAACTTTGGATAGAAGCATCTATTCCATTTTAAAAAAAATTGAAAGAAAGAGAGAAGCAATATCTTATTCCTCTGGAAGAATATGATGACGGGATGAATGCATCCCCTGTGACAAGATTATTACCAAGACGTGTGTTTTACGGCAAAATTCCAATTCCTCGTGTCTTGTTGGGGAAGTAGTTACCATCCCGGCTCTGTCATTTTCAGCGACATTCTATTTTAATTTGGCTAATGATTGAAAACAAAATTCCAATTGAACAACTTTATTCCATGTGTTGGGTTTCTTCAATTTATTTCTTATTAACGAGAACTTATGTCTTGTTATCTTTATTATAGGAAACATAGGCTTAACACGTTTGTTATTCCATGAACGCATCTAGTGTAGTGGTATCACAGTACCCTCCCACGAGTTCGATTCCGCGGAATCGTACTGTCTTAGTTTTCCATTTTACATGCCTGCCTCTAAATTAAAATACCCTTTTGAATTCTAACACAGCACCAAGTTAGCCAATCATATTTCACAGAGGCCTAGGTCCAAGATTGATTCAATTTCAAACAACCAGAATTTCAGTTTTGGTTATCCCTATCCATTGAGACATAGTTCAAGTCGGTCGTGAATGAGCACCCGAAAGATGGATGTAAATAAGCGATTTTTCGTTCTACATCTCCGAGCTACATATCAATGGATATATTTTATAGCTGATCTATTTACTCCTCAAGAAAATACAGGGGAGTAAGGAATACACACAGCGGGCTATATGCAAGCACCTCAAGAATTTGTAATTGCAGCGCAGAGGTGGTTAGGCATTCGTCGACCCTGTGTCACAGTACTCAGAGCTCAGCCAAGATTGATCTTAGCCACACCAAACATGAACCTAGGCTGTTATTAAGCGACAGAAGTTTCATTCGTTGTATTCATCCATTGATCTAGATTTTACCAGCTATTCAAGTCTCCCTTGAGCTTATTAACCTTTAGGACCTATTATATATGTCTCAAAGTAACTCGGCATTTCAATCAAATGACTCGAGAGATCACCAACAAGAAAAACAGCAGAACCCTTAACAAAAGAACAAAAAACAATACTTCTAAAGATCACTGGTGTATAACTTATATTGAACAAAATTCCAAAGATGGATTATCATGAAACTTTTAAGCAGTCACATTACATTTAACAACCAAATAGAAAAACAAGATATAAATTACAATCTAGAGCTCATCCTCCATCCTCAAATACTCCCCGATATCCGCATGCCTATGCACCACAATCCCATTAGGGTCCATCTTCCGGCAATCTACCGTGCTCTTGGCCGCATCGCCGAACCCCAACGGCACATCCGCCATGGAGAATACCACCACCCCATCGTTCACCTGAATATTCTCCGTAATCCTCCCCACCCCGCCTTTCAACACACTGTTCCCATACAGAAAACTCATCTCGGAGGTGGGTTTCAACCAAACCTTGTGCTTCGCATTCGCAGCCAAAAGATTCAAGCTTTGGATCGTGAGATGGAATTTCCCCGCTTGGGTGAACTTACCGATCTGGGTTCCAAGGGAGACTAACTTTTCACGCTTGATATTGGTGGCACGCCTGACCAGAGACTCGGACACGTAATAAACCCGGTTCTTTTGGAGGCGGAAACAGTAGCGGCCGGGGTTCGAGTCCGGTCCCTCGTGGGATTGATTATCTAAAACGATGTTTTTGAGGTTCCCGCCGACGAATTTGTGGAGTTTGTTGAAGACCTGGGTGGTTTCCTTCTCGTCCAGTGGCCTCATCGTGCTCTGCTTCTATCTTGCTATGGCGATGGCATTAGGGTTTTAGGAACTAGGCTTCGATTGAAGTGAACGAAGATATTGAGAAATGGGCTAGAATGGGCCTTCGTTTAAATCCAAATGGGCCTTATTCTCGACCAACTATGGTAGCAGAGACATGAACTACGGAAAACATAGTAAATTAAGTATCGCTGTACAGATGACGTATGATAGGATATTAATATTAATAAAAAAATTGAATTGGATAGAGCATATGTTTGTCTAATAGGTTAAGTTTGAGATAAAATGTTAAATTACATTTTTAATCTTTGTAAATATTAATAATATAATAACATGAAGAAAACGGTGGATAATACTGTAATTTAAATTAATTATTTGATTGATGTAAGATAAATACTTAAATATTTAATTGATGTAAAATGAAATATATAATGATTCGATTGATGTGAGATAAATAATACCCTAGAGCATAATAAATTGTACAAAATTTATATTCATAAAAATAAAAAATTGAAATCTTTCCTTTTTTAATTGGAGAAACAATTTCCTAAAGCTTTTGACAAACCAAACAAATAGAGAGATTCTATTATAGCCCACATAAAAGTATGCCAAACCCCAAAAAACACAATGTGTTGAAATTATTATAGAGAAATCTTATTTAATAAACTAAAAATGTTTACATGATTGGATAAATATATGAGGCCAAAACTGAAATTTGTCCTTTTATTTGAGCAACAATTTCCTAAAGATTTTAACAAATCAAATAAATAGAGTATTTATATCATAGCCCATATAAAGTATTGCGAACCCCAAACAATTGCTATGTCTTGAAATATTATTGTGAATCATTTAATAAACTTATGTTTACTTGATTCGATAAATATATGAATTTGATATGTTGTATGCATTAAATATTTTTGTTGATTTCTCGACTTGCACTTTCTCTCATCATGTTTTTATACAACGAGATGAGGATCTCCTCTCTTTTTATTACTTATGCATGCATTTCGATTAGTTAATTTTATATTGAATCGTATAGAAGTAAAAAGGAATGAGTATACACTACATACATACAACAAAGCTAGTGTAAGGGATAATTCGCCTGCAGAAAAATTCACAAAAAAAAAAGAACAAAGACATGCAAACAACAATGCACCAAATCTAGATTCACATGGAGCAAACAACCACGATCTACACAGATCTAAGCTATCAGCTCAGGGACCACAACAGCTCAGGGACCACACAGCTCACGACCACCAGCTCAGCGACCACCAGCTCAAAGACCACACAGCTCAGAGACCAGCAGGACAACTCTGAGACCAGCGACAGCTCATAGGCCAGCAAACAGCTCAGAGACCTGCAGAACAGATCTGAGACCAGTGACTGCACCGAGGCCAAGAAACAGCTCAGAGACTGCAGAACAGCTCTGAGATCAGCGACAGCACCGAGGCCAGCAAACAGCTCAGAGACCAACAGAACCACAACAGCAGGAGACCTCCTTACGCAGCCAAGGTACAGGACTCAACAGGAGATTATACTGAAAGACCTCAACCCCACTACCTAACCCAGAAGCTAGCTGGAACAACTACGACTCCTCTCACGACTAGAAGGCCCACAAATCCCTCAAGAGTTCTACTGCTCACATGAGTCCGGAGGCCAAGCTCAGAACGAAAGCCCTCTCGCAGGATATCTCACTAAGCACCCTCATAGGTCACTCTACAGACAGTGGAGATCGAAGAAGGTGAACAGAGATGGCGGGGAAAAACTAGGGTTTCTAGTGAGAAGAGAGGATAGGTTCAGCGTGCGCTAGGAGCCGACAAGGTCAAACTATAGCAAAGGACGGCCTAGATCAATGCCTGAAATCATGCGGTTGGAAAGAAAACAGAATCTGGGCTTGGGCTTATTGTTGGGAACACGGTGGCGGATCCGGATACCATTTCCCGGGCCGCAGCGGAAAAACAAAATTAGCCCCGGAAAGCGTTCAATACATTCAATAAAGGCAACAAAATCATACATAGGATGTTAGAAATTGTCACCTTGCTGGCGTCTAGGCGCCTGGCTCCAACCAGATTTACAAGAAAGCTGGCTCTTCACGGTAGGCGGCGGTAGATTCTCCAATCAGGTCCACGACCGGATTCAATCTTCCTCCAATCAGCCTACACTATAAAGCTTATGAATTTTGGCACGATCGAAAATACCTCGTCGCGGTGATCGAAACAAGTCCGATCACGAAGCGGGCGGCGGCGGCACACGGCGACGCAAGGCGGCGGCCGGCGGCGTGCGTGAGGCTTAGAGGAGGGGCGGCCGAATTGGGAGCTAGGGTTAGGTTATAAGTCTTAAGTGATCAAAGGCCCTAATCAATATTTAGTATATAATCAATATACATGGGCTTGAACCGGCCCATTGGACTTAGGTCCAACCCAGGTCCATGTGAACATTCGGTGCGTTTAATTCACTGCGGTTTCATCATAACTCCGATCGACGATCAGATCGGACCGATCG
>KQ999312.1:49020-87074 GCA_001598015.1 Dorcoceras hygrometricum | reverse complement strand
GACTGGTTCTTGCAGGCACTATCAGTGATACCTAGGGGATCCTGGGGCGATGTTGCTAGACGCTTTACCATGATCCGTTGGGCAAGTCCGGAATTGTGATTCCGGAGCCGTAATGGTTGTGGGCCCACGGCTAGCTGTATCCCTGAACCATTGAGGGTCACACAAGTACTAGATTCGAGATTCCCGTACAGATACTCAGCTCAATGTGTTGAGCACGAGAAGAGGATATCGGGAAGTGCGACTTCCTAAAAGTCAACAGGGATCAAACCGAGGTTTCCCGCTGTTGAGGGGCAAAACGGTCATTTTGCACTGGGGTTCTGAAAAATGGTTTTTCAGATCATAATATTCAGTTTCGGAAACTGAGTCGATCGGTCCGATCTGATCGGCGATCGGAGTTACGATGAAGTCTCGGTGGTGGAGATGAACTGAATGTTCATTGTTGGACCCGGGCCCGTTTGGCAGGTCCAAATCCAACACTTAATCTACTTAAGAGACTTAATTAACTCATAACTCACAACTCAACCTAACCCTAGACACAAGTGGCCGCCTCCTTCCCTCCTCTCAAAAGCCGCCGCCGCCGCCCGCCGTGCGCCGCCGCCGCCGCCGCCCGTCGTCGCCGGAATTCGTTCTGGCCGATTCGACGAGGAGAATCCGTTCGTGTAGAATTCGTCAGTGCTTCTAGTGCAGCCTGACGAAGGAGTCTCGGTTCTGGTCGTGGACCGGATTGGCGTTGTCTACCGCAATCTACCGAGAAGAGCCGGGTTCTTGAAATTCCGGTTGGAGCCAGGCACAAGTGCCAGCAAGGTATTCGTTTTGAACGCCCTATGAATGTTGAATTTTGAATTCTATTTTTCGTATTGATCGTCTCCCGGCCTTTATTCTTTGTTCTTCCGTTGCCTCGCCGGGGGGCGGATTCGGATCCCCGACAGGAGCACCTTCGAGACCTCAGTTCCAGATTCCGCAGCAAGCTCAGGCGAACGCTTTGACGAGAGAGCAGGCTGAGGAGGCGCCTGGTATGATGATCACAGGTACATGTTCTATTTTTTATTATCCTGCGAGAGTTCTATTTGACACTGGTGTATCACACTCTTTTATTTCTGAATTGTTTGTTTGTGAGAATGGGTTGAGTTCTTCCCCATTATGTGATGTTGTTTCCGTGTCTACCCCTGCTGGTGTGAATCTGTGGTCCCGCGAAGTGGTGTTGGATTGTGTGCTTCTTTTTGATGAGCACGTTTTGGTGTCCAATCTGATTGTTTTGGGAATGAGAGATTTTGACTGCATCTTGGGGATGGATGTGTTGTCTAGCTATAAGGCTACTGTTGACTGTTTTCATGGTGTGGTGAGATTTCGCTCTGACTCGGGTGAGAAGTGGGAGTTCTACGGTGCTGATTCGCGCTCGAAGATTCCACTGGTGTCCGCCATGGAGATGTTTAGCCTGCTATCGCTGGATAATGCTGGATTCATGATTTATGCACTTGACGTTTCCCAAGAGCAGCGATTGGAGTTGAGCGACATTGCGATCGTTCGAGATTTTCCCGACGTGTTTCCAGATGAGATTCCTGGGTTCCCTCCAAAACGTGAGATCGATTTTAGCATCGAGTTGGTGCCCGGTACCGCCCCGATTTCTAGAGCTCCGTATCGGTTGGCGCCCATAGAATTGAAAGAGCTGAAGGATCAGTTGAGAGATCTCTTGGAGAAAGCCTTCATCCGACCAAGTATGTCGCCTTGGGGAGCTCCGATTCTTTTTGTAAAGAAGAAGGATGGGTCTATGAGGATGTGCGTGGATTTTCGACAGTTGAATAAGGCGATGGTGAAGAACAAGTATCCTTTGCCGAGGATTGATGACTTGTTCGATCAGTTTCAGGGATCGGTTGTTTACTCGAAGATTGATTTGCGCTCTGGTTATCACCAATTATGGATTAGGGATGCTGACGTGGCGTAGATAGCTTTTCGGACCCGATATGGGCATTATGAGTTTCTGGTCATGCCGTTTGGGTTGACGAATGCCCCAGTTGTCTTTATGGATTTGATGAATCGCGTCTTCAGCGAGTATATCGATCGGTTTGTGATCGTCTTCATAGATGACATCCTAGTGTATTCGAGGAGCATGAGAGAGCATAAGGAACATCTGAGACTGGTGTTGCAGAGATTGAGAGACTCGCAATTGTACGCCAAGTTCAGCAAGTGTGAATTTTGGCTTGATCGGATTATCTTTTTTGGTCATGTGATTTCGGCGCAAGGGATTTCGGTGGATCCGAGTAAGTTCAAAGCAGTTCTTAACTGGGAGAGACCTAGGAACGATTCCGAGATTCGTAGCTTTTTGGGATTGGCTGGCTATTACAGGTGTTTTATCGAGAAGTTCTCTTTGGTAGCCAGGACTTTGACTCAGTTGACTCAGAAGGATAAGAAGTTTGTTTGGACTGACGAGTGCGAGTTCAGTTTTAAGACGTTGAAGGAGAAGTTGACTACTGCTCATGTTTTGGCTCTACCGTCTGGATCCGGAGGATTTGTTGTGTGCTCTGACGCTTCTCTCAATTGTTTGGGATGTGTTCTGATGCAGAACGGGTACGTGATTGCCTATGCGTCTCGACAGTTGAAGCCTCACGAGACGAGGTACCCTGTTCATGATTTGGAGTTGGCTGCGATAGTGTTTGCCTTGAAGATTTGGCGACATTATCTGTATGGTGAAGAATTTGTGGTGTACACTGACCACAAGAGCCTGAAATATATCTTCACGCAGTTTGATTTGAATATGAGGCAACGACGATGGATGGAATTGCTCAAGGACTTTAACTGTGAGATTCAATATCAGCCTGAGCGAATGAACTCAGTAGCAGATGCTTTGAGTAGGAAGACCCACCCTGCGATGCTTTCATCTTTGAGTATCTCTAAAGTCTATGAGCAGTTGAGTACTTCTGGTTGGCGATTCCAGCCGGGTGATTAGTACTTTATGGTTTCTTCGATTCAAGTAGAACCGCAGATTGTGAGTGACATTATGGAGGCGCAGAGGACTGATCCTTATGTTCATGAGTTGAAGATTAAAGCCCGAAGTGGTCAGTCTGATGATTTCTCTGTTTCTTCGGATGGATTTCTGAGATTTCGAGGAAGATTGGTAGTTCCGAACTTGATCGATTTGAAAGAGACCCTCATGAATGAAGCGCATTGTAGTCAGTATAGTGTGCATCCGGGCGAGATAAAGATGTACCATGCCTTGAAATCTCACTTCTGGTGGGAAGGCATGAAGAGCGACATCTCTGGTTTTGTTGCTAGATGTTTGAATTGCCAGCAGGTCAAGGCTGAGAGAATGAGACCTGGTGGATTGCTTCAGAGTTTAGAGGTGCCCCAATGGAATTGGGAGCACATCGCCATGGATTTTGTGACTCATCTACCTCGATCGAGTAGGGGATGCGATGCGATTTGGGTGGTGATTGATAGACTTTCGAAGTCAGCCCATTTCATTCCCTATGACGTGAGGTGTTCAATGAAGAAAATGGCGAAGCTGTATATCGACCATGTGGTTAGATTACATGGAGTGCCTGTTTCGATAGTGTCTGATAGAGATCCAAGATTCACTTCCCGATTTTGGAAGAGCTTGCAGGAAGCAATGGGTTTGAGATTGGCTATGAGTACAACCTATCACCCACAGACAGATGGTCAGTCTGAGCGGACTATTCAAACTTTGGAAGATATGCTGCGTGCAGTAGTGATGGATTTTAATGGTGACTGGCAGGATTCTTTGTCGTTGGTTGAGTTTTCGTATAATAATAGCTACCAGGTGACTATCGGGATGGCTCCATTTAAAGCTTTGTATGGTCGAAAATTCAGATCTCCGATTTGTTGGGAATAAGTTGGTGAGAGACAGATTTCTACCCCTGGGTTTATGCAGCATATGAAAGACCAGATAGACTTGATTCGAAGTAGAATGAAGGCTGCACAAGATAGATTCACTAGCTATGCTAATCGAAGACGTCAACCGTTAGAGTTTGAGGTTGGCGATCGAGTATTTCTCAAAGTTTCTCCTTTCACGAGCGTGATGCGCTTCAGATTTAAAGGAAAATTAGCTCCTAGATACGTTGGTCCCTTTGAGATTCTTGAGAGGATTGGACAATTGTCTTATAGATTTAGGCTGCCCGATGAGTTAGCAGCGATGCATGATGTCTTTCATGTGTCAATGTTGAGGAAATATGAGCCTGATCCATACCATGTGTTGAGAACCGACGAAGTTGAGCTGGATTCTGCCTTGAGTTATGTCAAATATCCAGTGCAGATCTTGGATAGAAAGGAGAAGCAACTGAGGAACAAGGTAGTTCCGTTGGTGATGGTCCAATGGAGCAAGCATGGCAGAGAAGAAGTAACTTGGGAACCGGAAGAGAAGATGCAGCGTGAGTGGCCGCATCTGTTTGAGTAGATTGTTATTTTAGATTTCGGTTTCTGGGTGTGTTTTTCCTAGTTACTGGTTGTTATTTGTCCAGTTATCTTGAACTCTTGGACTTGTATCAGATGAATTGCTGTTTGGTATCCTGTTGATTGGAATGAACTGATTGAAATTTCCCTGAGTTTGCCTTTGATTTCGAGGACGAAATCTCTTAAGGTGGAGAGAATGTGAGGAATCAGATTTTAGAATTGTGATTAATCGATTTGATTGGGAATTAATCACATGAATTTTCGGGGTTTTATGCAAGAAATCTGATTTCCCATTGAATTTCAGACGTTGCACTATTGTAAAGAAATCAGTCGTAGCGAAATTCAGACAACGCAGGTCAACAATACTGTATCTTGCGTCCGGCAGTAGTTGCAAGCGAGAATGTGGTTGCGACTGGGTGACCAGCTGTTGGTTGAAGAACCAGTCATGGATGTAAGACGACATCGTTTAGATAAGTTGAAACGCTGCGTTTCGAGGTTTGCGTCTGGTACCAGTTGTGAGGAATCTACCAGCTTTTGGTTTCGCTTGCGTCTGGGTTATTTAGCGCCTTGCGACTGGTAGTTGTTGCGAACGTAATTGCCACCAGCTGTTGGAGAGATGCGGCGTCGTTTTGATTAGTTGCTACGATTTCGTTTTGGTTTTGCTTTGATATTTTGTTGCGACTGGTTGTTGCGTCTGGTTGCTGCGACTGGTTCTGTTGAAGGAAACATGAGTACCAGTCGTAAGATATCTACTGTTCCTGTCGACTGATTTAGAGGAACAGCATCTGCTACTAAGAGATTTATAAGGAGAAGTGTTGAGCAACACTTAGAATATTTTACACCCGATATTTCTTATCCTTTTCTCTGTTGAAACCCTCGATCGACACTGTTCATTCGAACATTTCTCCCGTCGACTTCTGCCGATTCCAGCTTTGGTTTTGGGTGATTTTGGTGGCGCTGAGTTCACCTTACCTAGCTTTTTCGATTGCTACACATTAGAGGTTGTAGAACGACTTGTGGAATAGAGAGTGAAGCTGCTGGTGTGCGAAGAATTCTGGAGAAATCTGGCAGAGCGTTCTTTTGGGTAAGTGATTCCTTGCCAAGTTTAAGCCTCGTTTAGGAGTTGAAGAGTACTCTGTAGAATTCGGTAGTTGAATTATGCTACTGGACCTTAGAACTTTAGATGTTGAGTTTGAATTATCTGATTGTTAAATACCTGGTACAGATTTGAGTTCCAGGGAGTTTCTGCCGTGATTGCAGTAGCAGAAGGAAGCTGATTTTTGTTTCAGTGGTTGTGCCGTGCCTTTGAAATTCTGTTGAGGTAGAATTCAGTTGATTGAAGGTACGAATTGAGTAGTTTGTAACAGCTTTAAGCATGGCTATACTTCGAGTTATGAATTGCTGTTATGTGTTTATGTGGGGCAAGCATGATGAATTGATTGATTATATGTCTTGTTTCATGTACTGTGAATTGTATGCATTTGAATTGAATAGTATGCATTTTGAATTGAATATTGAATTGACATACATGCATACATCTTAAGCCTGATTGACAGATTGATTGATGACCCGAGATTAGAGCCACTTTGTGACTGGCCAACTGAGGTGTTGTGCCTGAATAGTCCAACGCTATCATCGGAGCGGTGATCGACTGATTGGTTGTGTCTGAATACCACCGAGCTGTGATGGGTTGACGGACCCTCAAGATCGCGGACCGATGATTTCCACCTGCTTACTTGCTGTGCGTGGTATAGAGGCTCGAGAGATTTGATTTTCCAGTTGATACACTGGTCTAGCTATCCGATCTTTGATAGCCCTCATGCATTTCATGACATTGATTTATAGCATGTTGCATGTTTAGCTATTTTGATAGCTCCTCGTACTGAGGCTTGACCTCATATTTGTTTTCCTGCTTTTTGTTGTTTGGGTCTGTGTTACCCATTTGCAGGATCTTCAGGTAACCAAGCTGGACAGAGTGGAGGTTCAGCTGGTCGATCCCCGTTTTCTTGAGTCCCAGTCTATTTATGATATGTATTGAACCGGGGGATGCCCTGTTTTTTATTGTATTTGGGGATCTGTATTTTGAATTGAGTATTGTTGTTACCTGATTGCTGGAGTTTGAGTTAACTCTTATTTTGATTATGAATATTTTGAATGATGTTTTAAGTTCAGGCCCAATTATATTTCAAAAATTTTTAAGCCCGATTTTACGCTTCCGTGATTATGTGCTTAATTGTGCTATTATCTTTGAGTGGTTAGCACGGGGCCTGACAAACTGTACCTGATAAAAGATGTACACAGTTGAGACCAACCCTAAATAGTGACTCTCGGCTGTCGAAAACCAGAATCTTGAACAGGCTTAGCAACAACGAGAGCTCGGCAAAAATTAAGGGAGCCTACCGGCAGAAGTTTACCAGACACAAAAAATGTTGCCGCTTCTATACAGACTTCGGCCCATCTTTTCTTCAGCAGCTTAAAGAATTCACTAGCAGGGGGAAGAGTATCTACATAAGCAATCTGAGGCAAAATTTCATGTTGAATGAGGCGCCTAGGTAAAGGCTTCCAGTAGTCGGTGCAGGGCTCAATAACCCAATATCCCTCAACACGGATCATGGTTCTAATCCAACAAGAAGATCGAATATTTTTGTTGGATCTGGCTATCACAGCATCACGATCGTGATTAGGACCTTCAAAAAGTCTGGAGCAACACGTCATTTCCCATATAAGACCGTGTGCTTGCATTTCTGTTTTCAACTCAGTCACGACAAAAAAATGAAAATATGATAACATAGCCAAGACCTTTAGGTCGATGGCGGAAGTGGATTCACCCGGAACAAAATTGGTCTTCCTTGCCTCTAGAAATTTCCTGAGCAGCAGCTCTCTGTACTTGGTGAGTATGTACGTCCGCCTCTGAAGAGCTATCCTAGTGGAGTCTGTTTGTGCCCAAGTTAGAACCTGTTCCTCCTTGGCATAAATGTCCTCTATCTTCAGAGCAGCCATTCTCTTGAAACTGAAAGAATTAAAAAATTTATCTACATCATCTATGACCTGTTCTCGTAGCTGGACAAGTAACTCGATATCTGCACAAACAAGTGAAAATATTTCCTTGGCCGGATTCCCTTTGATGGGATATCTCTCATGGAGGGGTGCCTTCCCCTTCTCAGCAGTAGAAATCTTAGGAAGACTGGCCTTATACCAGCCTCCTTCATTGACATCCCTGATTTGAATATTCTTGCCCAACTGAATCTTAGTTACGTCGCCAGTGGTTGAAGGCAATGAGGAACCAGCTGGAATTGTTGACAAAATTTCGTCGAGAGTCATAGACTCATCATCTGTTCTTTTCTCTTCATCGGGATCATTTTCCACATCAATCATGCGGTCAGCTACACTGGTAACCAGCTGAAAATCACCAGAAATAAAATCATCAAAACTCTGTATCGTTGGTCCCCCAACATCTGTTTCATCTGTATCTCCCATATCGGTCTCCAACTGTGCGGTATCTTCAAGAATATGCTGAATAATGGAATCCACATCATCACCAGACGTCTCTTTCTCTTTCTCCACAAAGGTCTCCACAGCTGGTTCGTTCACCACAACATCAGCAGTCGGTTCTTCCCTTTGTTTTTCAACACCCTCCACGGTTGCCCGCTTCTCAACAGGTTTTCCAACATCTTGTTGGCATACGGTGGCGGATCCGGATCCCACTTCCCGGGGGCGCAGCGGAAAACAAAATTGGCCCGGAAAGTGTTCAATACATTCAAGATAAATCTACAAACATACATAGGGAGTTCGTATATAGTTACCTTGCTGGCGTCTAGGCGCCTGGCTCCAACCAGATTTCACAGGGAAAATCTGGCTCTTGTCGGTAGGCGACGGTAGATCCTCCAATCAGGTCCATGACCGGATTCAATATTCCTCCGTCAATCTGCACTAGAAGACTTGACGGATTTGCCACGGACGGAATCACCTCGAAAAACTAATCGGAACAAGTCCGATCACCGGCAAGCGGCGGCGGCACGGCGGCGCTTGGGGCGGCGGCCGACGGTGGTCGAGTGGGAGAGGAGGGGAGCGGCCGTGTATTAGGACTAGGGTTGGAGTGTTATGAGTTGTGTGTTTGTTAATGAAGCCCTAAGTCTATTATAAGTATACTAGTAATGGACTTGGACCGGCCCAACGGGCCCGGGTCCAAATGACAATATCCATCACTGCGACTTCATTACAACTCCAATAGCCGATCAGATCGGACCGATCGACTCAGTTTCCAAAACTGAGTATTATGATGTGAAAAACCATTTTTCAGAACACCCATTCCAAAATTGCAGTTTAGTCCTCCAACTTTTGGAAATTGCAATTTGACCCCTGTTGACTTTTAGGAAGTCGCACTCCCTAAAATCCTCTTCATATGCTCAACACATTGAGCTCAGTTTCCATGCGGGAATCATGAACTTTAGTCAATAGCCGATCAGATCGGACCGATCGACTCAGTTTCCAAAACTGAGTATTATGATGTGAAAAACCATTTTTCAGAACACCCATTCCAAAATTGCAGTTTAGTCCTCCAACTTTTGGAAATTGCAATTTGACCCCTGTTGACTTTTAGGAAGTCGCACTCCCTAAAATCCTCTTCATATGCTCAACACATTGAGCTCAGTTTCCATGCGGGAATCATGAATTTAGTACTTGTGTGACCCTCAATGGTTCAGGGATACAGCTAGCCGTGGGCCCACAACCATTGTGGCTCCAAAATCAGAATTTCGGACTTGCCCAACGGATCATGGTAAAGCACCTAACAACATCGCCCCATGATCCCCTAGGTATCACTGATAGTGCCTGCAAGAACCAGTTGGTCGTGGTTAGCATACAGTACGGTCCTTTCAACACATATATCCCGATCAGATCAACGACCATTGGTAAATCGAGAGTCGCTATAGATCCGATAACCATGCATACATCTTGGAGATCGAATAGTGACATCGCGAGTGTTACTAGGTAAACCCATTTACCTAAAACACTTCTAGTACTCTGGACAGAGATTTATACACTATTATCTCCTCAGATAGCATAGGATATCCACGCAAGTAAGCGAGCGGTGAATCCTCGACAACGAAGCATCGACTCCTACATGCATCGGGACCTCACCCAATCCCACCGCCTAATGACCCCAAGTGAGTCGGAAAATGGGTCAAAGTGAGACGCCTATCATGTAGAGTCTCAATGACGTTTCGAGTAGTGAAGACTAATCAGTACAACCAAGACCTCGGACTTTTCCACTCGACAAATGGTAACCACTTGGAAAGTCCGAACGAGGGTAGTTCGATAGATCACCAGGTCACTATCCATCTGCATGCTCAGAACATCACAATGTTCTTACCAATGAAACATGGTACTTCGCATCGCAGATGCTAGTCTCAAGCTCGGGCGGCCTTATCCTCATTTTGACGGCCCAATCGACTAGGAACGAATTCAGAATACACAGTGACTATTAGATGTGTTTCATGATAGCCATCATATCCACTATTACATCTAACATACACTATGGTGTATTCTCGGTCTTTATCCAACACAATTGTTAACATTATAAACATAATGAAAATAAAGAATGCCATAAATAAATGCGAATATCATATATAAAGATCGTTTCATACAAGAGTCTATAAAACCCACACGCCACAAGTTGGCTAGTTGGGCATCTACTCTAACACATCTGTCTCTTCCTCAGCAATCTCATCAGCATACCCTGCTGGAAATTTCAACTTCCTCTTTGGCGCTTTTCGTTTGGGCTTAGGAGGAGCAGCGGTGATAGGTTTAATAACTTGAAGTGGTACAGCCTCCTGTGCCACTGATACTAGCTTTGAATCTTTAGCTGCGACAGCAGCCTTCCCAACGTGAGTCTTCTTCTTCTTGACAACCGGCTCATCCACAGTAGCCACATGCCTCTTCTTAGACACAGCCCTTTTTACGGGTTCTTCTTCACCCGGGATACATCTCCCACATCCTCCACATCCTCAACAGCAATCGTATCATTGATAGCAATGTATCTGTGAATAGTTCTCTCTGTTAAAATTTTAAGAGGAGGGAACTCCTTGGAATCTCCCAACTCCAAGTTTGGTACGTTCTTCAACAGAATACAGATTTGTACAGCATAGCCCATGGCTTGCCTAGACCCAGGCGTGACCATGTCTTTGAAGATGTTAAATAACAGTCGACCCCAGTTGACCTTAATTCCACCATAGATTGCAGTCATCATAAAAAATCGCTCATGAGTAACAGTGTCGAACGACTCGGCCTTCACAGTTACTGATTTTTCCAGAATATCACTTAGTTGCCTGAACTCAATCTTCATTTCCCGCTTTTTGCAGGAAGTTGTCAACTGCTCACAAGTAAATGAAAACACACTCCTTGCGTCAAAAACTAAATCCTTCGGTACCTCATTCATGTCTGTCAGTCCTTCCACTGGCAACTCAAAAGTCCCTGCAAAAACTTCCTCGGAGATTTCCACTGATTGCCCTTGAACGGTACTGATAACCTGACCATCGCGGACTGAAGAATTTTGAAAGAACTCTATCAGCGCAACTTTGTATAAGGCTGTTCGGATAAAATTTATTAAGTTTTGGTGATAACAAAATAATATTACTGAAGTTAAGCTAGATCTGGACAGACAGACAATGATATCTACTACGTATTTGGAACATAGCATATTTCAGTCGACGGGTTGATATTCAGCTGATGTTTGTTAAGTGGAAGTATTCAGATGTTGCGTTGAGACTTTCAGATGATAGTTATCAGATATTGATATTCGGGATTATTTCAGAGGTTGAATTATTACAGGTTATCAGTTTCTGCTACTGGATCAGTCGTTGGATTTCTACGTTAGCTTTTGGTACTCATTCAGTTGTTGGTATATGATTCAGAAGCAAGTTCAATCAGTCGTTGGGATAAATTCAGCCGTTGGTTGGTAATCAGCAGATGTACTAGTTTCAGACGCAAGTAATTGATTGTTAGCATTTTTTGTTGAAGATTGCAAAATGACAGCGTTTGGATAAGTCAAAACGACAGCGTTTGGATAAGTTGAAACGACAGCGTATTGAATTAGCGCTAGCATTCAGCCGATGGGTTTTGGTCATATAATCATCTACTGGTATATCAGCCGTTGGTAGTTTCAGCTGTTGGAAAAATCAGGTGGATGAAGTAGTTCTAGGCGTTCTCATTCAGTTGTTGGTATATGATTCAGAAGCAAGTTCAATCAGTCGTTGGGATAAATTCAGCCGTTGGTTGGTAATCAGCAGATGTACTAGTTTCAGACGCAAGTAATTGATTGTTAGCATTTTTGTTGAAGATTGCAAAATGACAGCGTTTGGATAAGTCAAAACGACAGCGTTTGGATAAGTTGAAACGACAGCGTATTGAATTAGCGCTAGCATTCAGCCGATGGGTTTTGCATATAATCATCTACTGGTATATCAGCCGTTGGTATTTCAGCTGTTGGAAAAATCAGGTGATGAAGTGTTCAGGCGTTGGAACCAGCTGTTACGTCATATTCTTTAATATACATAAAGGAAGATATTTCAAGCGATCAGCTGGTGCATATTTTCAAGAGTTGAAGCTATCAGCTGGTGCATACTTTCAGATGTTCAAGTCATCAGCTGGTGTACAAACAATGAATTGATTCAAATTCGATCAAATACTCAAATTGGAAAAGATCGATGGCCATAACAGAATCGTACAATTGTCTGGAATTAAGGAGACAACGACGGTACTATTTTGGGTAAATAGTACATATTGACAGAGGTTGTTACACGGTGATTGCACAAATATGAAAAACGACAATCTGGTTCTGACGATGTGCAATTTACCATTTGGTGGAGCAGGATATACGGTTACAGATTATCAGAATTTCAAAAGGGGTTTTATTTCCTTAGCCAAATCAAATGACCGTTGAGCGAAGTGTATAAAAAGCAGAAGTTTGAATTGAAGAAGACCTTCGCTATTGTTACTTACCGCCACTCTGCCAATTTTACGAGAGCATTGCAATTTGAATCTATTCTCAAAAAGCTCACAACTCGAAGAACTTTCAATCAAGCATTCACAGATTTACCTTCGAGTCATTCTCTGGTTCAATCTTTTGAATCGTGTTTCGTTGTTTAGAAACCAGAGAATTTACAGTCTCATAGATTTGTATTTCACTGCCATTATTTATTGAGTCTGTAACGAACTGTCTTTGTGAAACAGTTCGAAAAACTTCATTACGTTACCTACTTTGGTGTTGCTAGGAGTTCACCTGGAGCGAGGCTCGGTGATCGGGTGTTTGTAGAAGGCCTACACGCATCAAATCTTCTAGTGAAAACTTCCTGAAAAGGAAGAAAGGGAGACGTAGGATATTTATATCCGAACTTCCAGAAACAAACTCTGTCCCTTAACTTTTACATTACGCATTTACTTGCTTGTTACACTGTTCATTGATCAATTGGCTTTATTCCGCACATATTTGTTAGCCAAGAGATCAGCCATTAAACTGAGATATCTTAAGTCTGGTAACTCGGACTTAAGTTAAGCAGTTCTTGTAAAAATAGTTTTAAACGGTTTCGAAAATTTAAAATACCAAGGAGTTCATTCAACCCCCCCTTCTGAACTCCTAGGCCTGTTTTCGTGCCATATCGATCCTATCAATTGGTATCAGAGCCTGTGCATCTCAGTTATTGAACAGTTTCTATTTGTTCTTTATCTTATATCAATATGTCTACTTCTCACAACAAGATTCCCATGTTTTCCAAGGAGGACTACGATGATTGGAAGATTTGCATGCAGGAGCATCTGGCTGCTCTAGATGATGAAATGTGGGCGGTTATCACTGAAGGGCCGCTGAAAATAATGAAACCAAATTTATCTTTTTCTATATCCAATGGCGAGCCTCAGTTCCTACAGAAGAGCAGACATGAGTACACCAGTGAAGATAAGAAGAAATCCAATCTGGACAATGTGGCCACAGACATTCTATACATGACGCTGGACAAGAACAAAAACATGTTCAGCAAAATCAAAACCTGCGCCACAGCTAAAGACATTTGGGAAAAGATAACTCAAATATGTGAAGGAAGCGACGAAACAAAAGAGAACAAGCTGACGGTCGCTCAGCAGAAGTATGAATCCATCAAGATGACGGATGGAGAGACGATGACTGAGTTTGATGAAAGGTTCAGCGCTGTGGTAATAGAGCTGACCAGTCTTGGAAAAGAGTACAGTAATCACGAGCTGGCGTTGAAGGTCATGAGAGCGTTGCCCAGGGAGTGGGACGTGAAGACTATGGCAATGAGGGAGTCCAAAGATTTGAACAAGCTGGAGCTGCACGACTTGTTTGCCAACCTAAAAGCCTATCAGTTCGAGTTGGAGACAAGGGCAGAAGTTGGATCCTCGACATTGTTGGCGCAGTGTTGGATCCGGATCCCGTTTCCCGGGGCGCAGCGGAAGTTTAAAAATTTTGCACCGGGAATCTTTCAATACATCAAATCTATTCAATAAACATACATAGGATGTTTAATGAAAGTCACCTTGCTGGCGTCTAGGCGCCTGGCTCCAACCAAATTCGCAGGGAATCTGGCTCTTCAAGGTAGGCGGTGGTAGATCCTCCTTAATCAGGTCCACGATCGGAAGCATGAGTCCTTCGTCAGTCTGCACTAGAAGAGCTGACGAATTTTGCCACGGACGGAATCTCCTCGAAAAGGTGATCGGAACAAGTCCGATCACGGCGGCGCGGCGATGGAGGCGGCGGCCGAGAGGATTTTGAGAGGAGGGGGCGGCGCTACTTGCTGGCTAGGGTTGTGAGTTCAAGTGTCTACCATGTAGCCCTAGCACTCTTTTAATAAATAAGTGATGGGCTTGAACCGGCCCAATGGACTTGGGTCAAGCCCAGGTCCATATGAACATTCAGTTCATTCCCATCACCGCGGATTCATCATAACTCCGATCGACGATCTGATCAGACTGATCTACACAGTTTCCAAAACTTAGTATTATGATGTGAAAACAATTTTTCAGACCACCTAGTCCAAAATTGCAGTTTAGCCCTCCAACTTTTGGAAATTGCAATTTGACCCCTGTTGACTTTTAGGAACTCGCACTCCCTAAAATCCTCCTCCTACGCTCAACACATTGAGCTCAATTTCCGTGCGGGAATCGTGAATCCATCTTGTGTGACCCTCAATGGTTCAGGGATACAGCTAGCCGTGGGCCCACAACCATTGTGACTCCGAAATCACAATTTCAGACTTGCCCATCGGATCATGGTAAAGCGCCGAGCAACATCTCAGATCAACGACCATTGGTATATCGAGAGTCGCTAGAGATCCAATAACTATGCATACATCTTGGAGATCAAATAGTGACATCACGAGTGTTACTAGGCAAACCCATTTACCTAAAACACATCCAGTACTCTGGACAGAGATTTATCACACTATTATCTACCTCAGATAACATAGGATATCCACGCAAAAAAGCGAGCGGTGAATCCTCGACAACGAAGCATCGACTCCTACATGCATCGGGACCTCACCCAATCCCGCCACCTAAAGACCCCAACTGAGTCGGTAAACGGGTAAAAGTGAGGCGCCTATCATGTAGAGTCTCAATGACGTTTCGAGTAGTGAGGACTAATCAGTACAACCAAGACCTCGAACTTATCCACTCGACAAATGGTAACCACTTGGAAAGTCCGAACGAGGGTAGTTCGATAGATCACCAGGTTACTATCCATCTGCATGCTCAGAACATCACAATGTTCCCTACCAATGAAACATGGTACTTCGCATCGCAGATGCTTGTCTCAAGCTCGGGTGGCCTTATCCTCATCTTGACGGCCCAATCGACTAGGAACGAGTTCAGAATACACAGTGACTCTTAGATGTGTTTCATGATAGCCATCATATCCACTATCACATCTAACATACACTATGGTGAATTCTAGGTCTTTATCCAACACAATTGTTAACATTATTACATAATGAAAATAAAGAATGCCATAAAAGAAATGCGTATTTCATAAATAAAGATCGTTATACACAAGAGTCAATAAAACCCACACGCCATAAGTTGGCTCGTTGGGCATCTACTCTAACAATCTCCCACTTGCCCTCTAGCCAACTACTCATCAGACGTAGTCCCATTGTTTCACGATGTTTTTCAAACAACGGTCCTGGCAAGGGCTTCGTAAGTGGATCAGCAATGTTGTCTGTAGAGGCGACTCTCTCGACTGCTATGTCACCTCTAGCCACAATATCTCGGATTATGTGGTATTTCCTCAGTATATGTTTGGATCTTTGGTGAGACCTAGGCTCCTTTGCTTGCGCAACGGCACCCGTATTGTCGCAGTACACCGGGACTGGACCAACTCCATCAGGGATGACGCCCAACTCTTGGACGAAATTCCTTATCCAAACCGCCTCCTTAGCAGCAGCTGATGATGCGATGTACTTAGCCTCAGTGGTTGAATCCGCAATGGTGTCTTGCTTGGAACTCTTCCAAGATACAGCACCATCATTGAGCATGAATACAAATCCAGAGGTTGACTTCGAATCATCCACGTCACATTGGAAGCTAGAATCAGTGTAGCCTTCCAATTTCAGTTCACCACCCCATAGACCATGAACATATTCTTAGTCCTTCGCAAGTAGTTAAGAATATCTTTCACAGCCTTCCAATGCATTTGGCCTGGGTTGGCCTGGTAGCGGCTCGTGACACTCAGAGCATATGCGACATCCGGTCTAGTTTAGATCATGCCATACATAATGCTACCTATTGCCGAGGCATATGGCACACGTGTCATACTCTCTATCTCCTCATCAGTCTTCGGACACATGGACTTAGATAGAGTGACCCCGTAGCACATAGGTAGGTGTCCTCTCTTGGACTCTTCCATAGAGAACCGCTTAAGTATGGTATCGATGTAGGTAGCTTGTGAGTCCGAGCATCCTTTTCGATCTATCCCGATAGATCTGAATTCCAAGAAAATAGGATGCTTCACCCATGTCCTTCATCGAGAATCTACTAGACAACCATACTTTAGTTGATTGCTGCATTCCTACATCATTCCCAATGAGTAGAATGTCATCAACATAAAGTACAAGGAATGTCACAGCGCTTTTAACTACCTTCTTATATACACATGGCTCATCGGGATTCTTGATGAAACCAAATTCCTTAATTGTTTCATCGAATCTCAGGTTCCAACTCCTCGATGCTTGTTTGAGATCGTAGATCGATCTCTGAAGTTTGCATACCTTATGCTCACTTCCTACAAATGTGAAACCCTCAGGCTGCGTCATTTAGATATCTTCCTTAATGTTTCCATTTAGGAACGCAGTTTTCACATCCATTTGCCATATCTCATAGTCGTACCATGCGGCTATGGCCAGTAGGATTCTAATTGACTTGAGCATTGCGACTGGTGAAAAAGTTTCATCATAGTCAACACCTTGCCTTTGAGTGTAACCTTTTGCGACTAGTCGTGCCTTGTAGTTCAATACCTTACCATCAGGCCCGAGTTTTCTCTTGTATATCCATTTGCACCCAATAGGAACTATTCCTTCGGGAGGATCAACAAGAGTCCAAACTTGGTTCGCATGTATTGAGTCAATCTCAGACTGCATTGCTTCAAGCCACAAATTAGAATCAGCATCGGAAATCGCCTCCTTGAAGGTTCTTGGATCACATCCAACAACTTGATCACCTTGATCATCTTCAAGGAGGAAACCATATCTATCAGGAGCCCTAGGAATCCTTTCAGATCTCCTAGGTGCCCATTTCTGGTACCGGCTCTTGAGGTGCGGGAGGTTCACTTGGTACTTCAGATGGTTCTAGAACCTCTTCGAGTTCTACTATCTTACCTTTTCTATCAAGTAGAAACTCCCTTTCCATAAAGGTGGCATTTCTAGAAACAAACACTCTTGTTTCGTTGGGATAGTAGAAGTAGTATCCAATGGAATTCTTTGGATACCCAATGAAGTAGCATAAGATGGATCTAGTATCCAGCTTATCTCCCATTGTCTGCTTCACGTAAGCAGGACATCCCTAAATCCTCATGTATGAGTATTTGGGCAGCTTGCCCATCAATATCTCATATGGAGTCTTATCCACTGCCTTGGTGTGGACATTGTTCAACAACATCACCGCCGTTTCGAGTGCATAGCCCCAAAACAAGGTAGGAAGTTCAGTGAAGCTCATCGTAGATCGAACCATGTCCATCAAGGTTCGATTACGACGCTCCGCTACACCATTGAGATGTGGTGTGGCCGTAGGGGTCCACTGCGAGAGAATCCCATTCTCTTTAAGATAGTCTTGAAATTCAGCACTCAAGTATTCACCACCTCGATCGGATCGAAGTGCTTTAATACTTTCCCCAAACTGATTTTTCTACTTCTGCCTTGAATTCTTTAAACCTTTCAAAGGATTCAGACTTGTGCTTCATTAAGTACAAGTACCCATACCTAGAGCAATCATCGGTAAAGGTGATGAAGTATGTGTGACCGTACTTAGTACCAATGCTAAGTGGGACACACACATCAGTATGGATCAAATCCAATAGGCCTTGAGCACGTTCTGGCTTGCCCTTGAAGGGTTGTTTAGTCATCTTTCCCTTGAGACAAGATTCACAAGTCGGTAGGGAGTTAATGTCTGACATATCAAACATGTCACTCCTAACCAATTTGTTCATCCTACTTAGGGAAATGTGACCTAGCCTAGCGTGCCAAAGTTGTGCTGGGTTCAAGCTATCATTTTTCCTTTTAATCGTTGTTGTATGTGTTTCCACATCGCGAGTTGGAACTGCTTTTAATTTTAAGGTGTATAAATCGTTTTCGCGTTCCCCAATTCCAATCAAACATTCATTCTTGTATATATTGCAAATCGAATTAGCAAAATGACAAGAATATCCATCACTATCAAGCATAGAAACAGAAATAATGTTCTTTATTAATTCAGGAACAAATAAAACGTCTTTCAATAACAGCTTAAAATTTGATGACAGAAATAAATAGACATCTCCTATAGCTACTGCAGCAACCCTTGCTCCATTGCCCAGCCTCAAGTGGGTATCACCCTCTCTAAGACGTCGGCTTCTTGTCATCACCTGCAAATCATTGCAGATATGAGATCCACATCCGGTATCAAGTACCCAAGAAGTTGAATTAAGAGACATATTTATTTCGATATAGAACATACCTTTTGCAATTCGCAACTGCTCGAGGTACTCCTTGCAGTTCCTCCTCCAGTGCCCAGGCTTGTGGCAGTGGTGGCAAACATCCTCAGTCTTGTTTGGCTTGGAAGCCTTTGCCTTGGGCTTCTTGGTGGGCTTTTCCTCCTTCGCAGGGGCAGAACGCTTCTTACCCTTGCGTTCGAGCCCCTTCTTCGCATAGGAAGAAGAGCCCATAAGGAGGATGGACTTGTCCTTCTTTATGGTCCCCTCGAACACGACGAGCATGTTCACCACCTCTTCAAGGGTGGCTTCTAGCTTGTTCATGTTAAATTTGACCACAAAGGGGTCGAATGCAGCAGGGAGTGAGAGGAGAAGCAAATCCACAGACAGCTGATGTGGAAGTGTGATGTCAAGGCCCACCAACTTTTCAATGAGCCCAATCATACGAACCCCATGCTCACGGACCGAAGTCCCATCGCGCATGCGGCTCGTCATAAGCTCCTTGACAGTGGTGAACCTCTCATGTCTAGAGTTCTCCCCATTCAGCTCTTTGAGATGAAGATGTATGTCAGCAGCATACACCGTCTTCTCGAAACGCCGTTGCATTTTGTTGGACATCGATGCTATCATATAGCATCGAGTCTTAAGCTCGTCATCCCACCATTTTTTAAGCGTAGTCAGCTCCTCAGGGCTGACGTCGGCAGGGGCTTCCTTCGGAGGGCTCTTCACCAACGTGTAGAGAAGTTTCTCCGAAGACAATACAATATTGAGGTTTCGAAGCCAGTCTTGGTAGTTCAGACCAGTGAACTTGTTGCTATCCAGTATAGAAGCGAGTGGGTTTTTGATCGAAGACATTTTATAAGCAGTTTATACTGAAAAGAAAACCAGACATGCATTACTAACTATATATGAAAAACGCTAAGACATAAAACAAGGTCATTTAGTTTTATGAATTATCCTCCCACTATTTTAACGATTTCACCATCCTCTAATGAAATCGAGAAAGCAAGTTTCCTTAGTGGGTACATAGAGTCCAATCAAGCGATCATGGTCCCGAATAATATCGGCCAACCATGACCCCCAAAAGGTAGAGTCCAATTGCAACCGGTGCAACCTCCATGTATTTACCTCACGTCCAGTAAGGGCCCAATAATATGACGCCGATTACTATCACGTGTCAAGATGACCCATCAATGTCGAGTCGTGAAGGACGGTCCCCTTAACGTCCCCAATAATATGAGCCAATCAACTCTTTGAGATGAAGATGTATGTCAGCAGCATACACCGTCTTCT
This sequence comes from Dorcoceras hygrometricum, assembly GCA_001598015.1. NCBI lineage: Eukaryota > Viridiplantae > Streptophyta > Magnoliopsida > Lamiales > Gesneriaceae > Dorcoceras > Dorcoceras hygrometricum. The sequence goes on along the minus strand of KQ999312.1, from coordinate 67,192 downwards.
CGAAACGCCGTTGCATTTCGTTGGACATCGATGCCATCATATAGCATCGAGTCTTAAGCTCGTCATCCCACCATTTGTTAAGCGTATTCAGCTCCTCAGGACTGACGTCGGCAGGGGCTTCCTTCGGAGGGCTCTTCTCTAACGTGTAGAGAAGTTTCTCCGAAGCCAATACAATATTGAGGTTTCGAAGCCAGTGGATTTTTGATCGAAGACATTTTATAAGCAGTTTATACTGAAAAGAAAAACAGACATGCATTACTAACTATATATGAAAAACGCTAAGACATAAAACAAGGTCATTTAGTTTTATGAATTACCCTCCCACTATTTTAACGATTTCACCACCATCTAATGAAATCGAAAAAGCAAGTTTCCTTAGTGGGTACACAGAGTCCAGTCAAGCGATCATGGTCCCGAATAATATCAGCCAACCATGACCCCCAAAAGATAGAGCCCAATTGCAACTGGTGCAACCTCCATGTATTTACCTCACGCCCAGTAAGAGCCCAATAATATGACGCCGATTACTATCACGTGTCAAGATGACCCATCAATGTTTGGTCGTGAAGGATGGTCCCCTTAACGTCCCCAATAATATGAGCCAACGTTAAGGGGAGTTCCAACCAACTCACAGCAAGTGTCAATGACGTGTACAGCTTTCCGGCATACATAACCCCCTCAATAATATGAGCCGGGCCATGTATACGGGTAGCATCGACGTACACTCATTGTTGATGGAAGGTAGGAAAAATTTAAACAAATTTAAATTCCCTTAGTTTATCGAATAAACTTTTAATCTTGATATTAGTTTTAAATCATATTTAAAACGAGGGATTTTAATTTTGAAAATTCGGTCTCGAAAATATTAAATCACAATTTAACATGCGGATTCAACTTAACATATATCGCATATATAAAAACTTTGGGATGATCGATCGCGAGAGCTATGCGGTCCGTGGTTTCCAATTACGGACCTGAGTCTAGTCCTAGGTGAAATGCAGTATGCAATGCAATTCTATTACAATTGCTTCCGGTTTTACAGATCTTCGGTCTTCAATATCTTTGATCATCATGTCCACCATCTTCAAAATGGCCTCCCACTAAATCTAATATTTACATTTAAATGTCCATGACACATTGAGATACAATTTAAAGGGGTGGGAACGGGCCATAAACCAGGCCCACTTTATAAATGATTTCAACAATATTTACAACCAAAATCGCAAAACCTAGAGCATACACCTAACACATTGGGCACGGCTGTAACGACCGGTACTTTTCTTAGCGGAAGTTATAAGTTTTGGGGTTCGATTGAAAGTAATAAAGATTACGAACAATCAAATAAAGGATCGCTACTAACTTATAGGAGAGAAACAAGAGTCAAAATCCCCTAAATAAAAAAAAACGCGGAAATAGAAATCTGGTACTTGAACAAAATAGTTGCATTCTTTCATTACGAAGTCTGGAAAAAGATTTCTACAAAATAACTAAACTTGAAATCTGTTATAATACAAATAACTACAAAGGCTCTGTACAATAATGTAATTCTCAAAAAGAACAATGAGATCTGGAAAAGAAAGAAGACGCTGAAGTCTGGTGTCCACGATAAACACTTCCTTCCTTTCTGTTCATTTCCCTTCAGCTCCTAACTGCATATTACCTGCACTAAATGAAAACTAGTGAGCTAAAGGCTCAGCAGGTAAAGTCTGGAAATAACGAAAGTAATTCATAAAATCGTTTAAAAGCTGATTCATACTGGAGTCTAAACTTTGAATACGCTCAAGAATAAATAAGCGTAAAACATAACCGAGAAATCTGGAAAGGAACGAAAGCATAAAACATGAATCAATTCTGAAAACATTTTCTGTAAACATACGTTAGAGCTGTGATTAAAATCACACTTATACTCTTATTTACTTTCTGGAATTATGACAACACTTTAAACATTTGGTCCATTTCGTTTGATCAAACTCCTGATATCAGACTTAGCACTATGGCTCATTGTTGAAGGGGTATATAGATCCGTCGATCCATAATCCTAATCCTTCCTTTGGTTTTGAAGGGGTATACAGTTCGTCAACCGTAATCCTGATCCTTCCTGGGGACCCATTTTGTTGTCATAACTTAAAACATAACTTAAAACATTCAGCTCTTTCGTTCGTTCGTGAAATCTTTTTTCTTTCTCTTAAACATTTACTGGTTTTATTTTGTCTAATGATGTTCTGGAACTGTAAAGGATTTCCTTGTAATGCTTGCGAAAATGAAAACTGAATAAAAATACTACTTGAATCAGTCAGTTGAATCGAATACATCTTTGAAATGATTAGAAATTCAATGGGGAATCCGAATCTATGCTTTCTGTTTCAATCGAAGAAGTATTGAAGAAGGAAAAGATGAAATCTGTTTAAAATGAACAGTAGAAATCTGGATCAATAGATGTATCTCAACGAAGAGGAAATAAAACAGATCTCTGTTGGTCAACCAGATGTCAACGCAACTAATGAGTGACGTCATCAGATCTTACCCAACTAAACGAGTAATTCAGATGTCGTTGAAGTAGGGAAACAGACATCATGACGTAAGACTATCTGTCAACAGTTTGCAACTAAAAGAAAAACAGACATGATGACGTAAGAACGAGACACCATGACGTAAGACTATCTGTCAACAGTTTGCAACTTATAAACTTGAAGAACAATGGTTTCCCTCGTCTGAAGAAATTCAAAATATCTTACGAAATTTCTGGAATAGATCGAATAAGCTACTTGTGAGCTACTTCGAAGAATAACTCATTGAAAAAATCAAGAATTCAATGAACGAACATCATTAAATCATCTTCTAAAACATCTTTGGATCAAAATTACAGTAAACGCAGCTTTTGTAAAAACAGAGCATAAACTTTCTGGTTTTCTTGAAGAACAGCCGTAGCTATCTTCCTTTCCTTTAAAACATACACAATCAAAACACAGAATTGAATATATGCTTTCTATTGAGTGAGCAAGAAACAGAGTTTACTTGCCTGGTTTCTTTAACACAACAACGGCATTAAATCCAGTGACTTTCCTGCACACCGCCTGTTTCCTTTAAAATGCTTTGAAAGAACTTTGCTCGGTTTTATTAAGAGAGAACACCGCTTGAAATGATTTGTTGTGAATGTAATGATGCATGAAGCAGCTTAATGTCCTATTTATATGACTTACAAAGTCTAATGAAAGACACACGTTTAATCAATATGCCAAAATCCATTATAAGAGTGCTCTGTTTTTTTTTTTAAATGAAAAGATGCTCATGGAAACCGAATGATTTTAATTAAAACCAAGGATTCAATTGGCTTGCAGGTGCCACGAGACCTCTACTGTTATTGCATTCTGAAATATGATTATCAACCCAAGATATAAAAATAGGTTAATCATTGCGTGAAACATAGAATCTATACGCACGTAACTTGAAATCTGAAGTTTAACATTAAATGAAGAACGCCCAAACAACACGAAGGTGAAGTCTGAAACTTGATAAATTCATAGATTGAGATAATATAGCATTGTAATCCCTCAAATCTCATAAATTATTAATTGTGGTATATGAAAAAGATCTGGTCATTACAATCTACCCCCCTTAAAAGAATTTCGTCCCCGAAATTACTTACCTAAAGAGATCTGGGTAGTTTCTCTTCACATCAGATTCAACTTCCCAAGTTGCTTCTCTTTCTGAGTGATTTGACCACTGCACTTTAACCATAGGAATAGTTCTGCTTCTTAGCTTACGATTTTCTTGTGCTAAAATCTGGGATGGAACTTCTTCGTAAGTCAAATTTGGAACTGAGTAGGTTCATAACTAAGCACATGCGAGGGATTCGCAATATACTTTCTAAGTGCTGATATATGAAACACGTTGTGAACAGTAGACATCTGAGGAGGTAGCGCTAAACGATACGCTAATGTTCCAATTCGTTTAAGATCTGGAATGGTCCAACATATCTGGGACTTAGCTTTACTATCTTCCCAAATCTCAAAACACCTTTCATTGGAGAAATCTTTAGGAACACGTGATCTCCTATCTCAAAATTCAGATCTCTACGACGATTGTCTGCGTAACTTTTCTGCCTACTTTGAGCAGTCTTCATTCTTTCACGTATTCTTTTAATTGCTTCTGAAGTCTGTTCTATAATATCAGGTCCTATTTCATTTCTTTCACCTACATCATCCCAAAGAATTGGTGATCGACATTTTCGGCCATATAAAGCTTCATATGGTGCCATTTCTATTGAAGCTTGGTAACTGTTGTTGTAGGTAAACTCAATCAAAGGTAGTTTAGAGTCCCAACTTCCTGGAAAATCGAGAACACTAGCTCGTAACAAATCTTCCAGTGTTTGAATTACTCTTTCTGTCTGTCCATCGGTTTGAGGATGGAACGCGGTACTGAAAGTTAATTTTGTCCCTAAGGCTTGGTGTAAACTTTTCCAGAATCTCGAAGTAAATCTGGGATCTCGATCTGATACTATAGAACTTGGAATTACATGAAGTCTGACTATCTCTTTGATATACAACTCTGCATACTTATTTAAGTCGTACGTTGTTTTCACAAGAAGAAAATGAGCAGACTTAGTTAATCTGTCAACTATTACCCAAATTGCATTAAATCCTTGAACTGTTCTGGGTACAACTCTGCATACTTATTTAAGTCGTACGTTGTTTTCACAAGAAGAAAATGAGCAGACTTAGTTAATCTGTCAACTATTACCCAAATTGCATTAAATCCTTGAACTGTTCTGGGTAATCCTACTACGAAATCCATTGATATATTATCCCATTTCCAAATAGGTATAGGAAGTGGTTTCAACATTCCTGCAGGTCTTTGGTGTTCTGCTTTAACTTGTTGGCATATTAAACATTCTGCGACAAATTTACAGATGTCGCGCTTCATTCCTGGCCACCAAACCAGAGCTTGCAAATCCTTAAACATCTTTGTTCCTCCTGGATGAATTGAATACGGCGAGTTATGGGCTTCATTCATAATCTCATTGCGCAAATTATCAGCACGCGATACCCATAATCGACTCTGGTATTTAGTAATTCCATCTTCCACAGTATACAAATTTGCTTCTCTGTTTGCATCTTGCTTCATCCATTTCTGGATTTTTTCGTCCTTCCCTTGACCTTCTTTAATTCTATCTTTTAGCGTTGATTGAATCGCGAGAACAGATAACTTAGCAGCATTCTCCCTTTTAACTATTCCCAATTCAAATCTGTTAATTTCTAACGCTAAAGGAATCTGAACTGAGATCTGCGCTAATCCCACATTTCTTCTACTTAACGCATCTGCTACTACGTTAGCTTTACCAGGGTGATAACTAATAACACAATCATAATCTTTTACCAATTCAAGCCATCTTCGTTGCCTCATGTTGAGTTCTTTCTGGGTAAAGAAATATTTAATGCTCTTATGGTCTGTGAAGATTTCGCATTTTTCTCCATAAAGATAGTGTCTCCAGATCTTTAATGCAAAACTACTGCTGCTAATTCGAGGTCATGAGTAGGATAATTATTCTCATGTATTTTCAATTGTCTCGAAGCATAAGCGATCACCTTTCTTTCCTGCATTAAAACAGCTCCTAGCCCTGTCTTCGATGCATCTGTATAGATCACAAAATTCCCTTTCTCTGATGGTAAAGTTAAAACAGGGGCTTCAACTAACGCAAGTTTTAATTTCTCAAAACTAGATTGGCATTCTGGGGTCCAATTATACCTAATGTTCTTCTTTGTCAAAGCCGTTAATGGAACAGCAATCTTCGAAAATCCTTCTATGAATCTTCGATAATAACCCGCAAGTCCTAAGAAACTACGGATTTCAGTGACACTATTAGGCACAGGCCCAGGGGCTTCAACTAACGCAAGTTTTAATTTCTCAAAACTAGATTGGCATTCTGGGGTCCAATTATACCTAATGTTCTTCTTTGTCAAAGCCGTTAATGGAACAGCAATCTTCGAAAATCCTTCTATGAATCTTCGATAATAACCCGCAAGTCCTAAGAAACTACGGATTTCAGTGACACTATTAGGCACAGGCCAATCTCGAACAGCTTCCACTTTAGAAGGATCTACTTCTATTCCATTTCGCGAAATAATGTGGCCTAAAAAGACAACCTTTTCAATCCAGAACTCACACTTGCTAAATTTAGCAAATAACTGTCTATTTCGTAAAATCTGCAAAATTTCTCTAAGGTGTTCTTCATGCTCATCTCCGTTCTTCGAGTAAATCAAAATATCATCTATGAATACAATGACAAATCTGTCCAAATAAGGTTGAAATACCCGATTCATTAAATCCATAAACACTGATGGCGCATTAGTTAACCCAAAAGGCATAACTAGAAATTCGTAATGGCCATATCTTGTTCTGAAAGCTGTTTTGTAGACATCTGTTTCTTTTACGCGAAGTTGATGATATCCAGACCTCAAGTCCATCTTCGAAAATACAACAGCTCCTCGTAATTGGTCAAATAAATCGTCGATTCTAGGGAGATGATATTTATTCTTAATCGTCAATTTATTCAACTCCCTATAATCAATACACAGGCGCATACTTCCATCCTTCTTCTTCACGAACAGCACTGGTGCACCCCAAGGCGATGTACTAGGTCTAATGAATCCTTTGTCTAATAAGTCTTGAATCTGGTCTTTTAGTTCTTTCATTTTCTTAGGAGCAAGTCTATAAGGAGGCTTTGAAATAGGAGCGGCTTCTGGTACTAAATCAATAGAAAATTATAATTCTCGATTTGGAGGTAAGCCTGAAACATCTGCTGGGAAGACATCTGGAAATTCTCTTACCACATGTGCGTCTTCCATATTACTTTTCTTTTCAGATTCTAAGGATATAACATTTACCAAAAATCCATAACATCCGCTCCTTAAGCACTTCTGAGCTTTCAATGCTGATATAATCTTAGAAATACCATTAAATCTATCGGCCTTGAACACAAACGAATTTCCATCAGGTAATTTAACCTGTACAGACCTCTGCTTAAAGTCTATAACAGCTTCATGCTTTGTTAACCAATCTATTCCCAAAATAAAATCAAACTCAAGTAATGGCAATACTATGAAATCTGCATAAACAATATTACCATGTAACTTAAGTTCTATGCTTCGAATCACCCGATTGGTTACTATACTTTCTCCTGTAGGGAACCTGAACACAGTATCCTACATTTACCTCTACTGGTTTAATAAACAATTTCTTAGAAAATTTTTCCGATACAAACGAATGAGTTGCACCAGAATCTATCAAAACAATGGTAGACATGTCATCAACAAAAAATTTACCCGTAACCAAGGTGGTATCTGCTGGTGCTTCTTCAGCAGTCATCACGTATGCCCTGCTGGTAATGAGTTGTTGTTGTTTCTGGGGGCAATTTCTCGACATGTGGCCTGGTTTACCGCAAGTATAACATACATTTTGCCGTTGAAGACACTGTCCCTTATGATTCTTCTTGCAAATAGGACAAGGCTGTCTATTCCCTATATTTGGAACAGCAGAAATTGGTTGCGACCCTTGCTGATTATTATTCTGTTTCTTGAACTTCCTTTTATCGTTTTGCTGGAATACTTGCCTCTTCAATTGCCTCTCATCATCAATCGCTTTCCAGTCTTGTTCTGCTCGAAGAGACTTATTAACAGCAGCTCTATAATCTATAGGTTCTGCCAACCTAACATCATGCTTAATCATGGGCTTCAACCCATTAATGAAATGCCGAAGCTTGGCATCTACGTTTTTCCCGATCAATGTAACAAAATAACATCCCCTCTCGAACTTGCGGATATAATCCCGCATCGCCATTCTTTCTTGCTTGAGAGTTAGAAATTCACTCTGCAGTTGCTCTTGAACATCAACGGTAAAGTATTGCTGGAAGAAGACTCTTTTAAATTCTTCCCAGGTGAGCATTTCCAAGTCCACCGTTAACTTGGCTCCTTCCCACCACATCATTGCATCGCCCCTGAGCATATAAATTGCGCATCGGGGTCTCTCTAATTCCGTCAAGTGCAAATAATCGAATATTCTTTCCATAGATTTAATCCAACTTTCCGCCACCATGGGATCAGTAGTGCCAGAAAATTCTTGAGGTCTCTGCCTCCTAAACTTCTCTTGAGGATCTTCTCGACTAATAATTCTACTTGAGGATTGACCATTCCCACTAGTGGTTTGTTCAACTAAACGTTCTAACAGCTGAGCCATATTAGTAAGAACCGGAGTTAAGCCTTCTGACTCACTATCTCCTTCGACAAAACTCCTCCTTCCTCTACCTCGTCCTGACATATCTGTAAAGGGTAGTCCAATTCCACCACAATTCTATATGAGAGATTACTTTATGCTAGAACATGAATTAAAACTCACAATTTAGAAGTGGCTGGAGAGATCTGCCAAGACTGGAAGTGTGTTTATCTCAAGGCCATGGCTCTGATACAAACTGTAACGACCCATACTTTTCTTAGCGGAAGTTATAAGTTTTGGGGTTCAATTGAAAGTAATAAAGATTACGAACAATCAAATAAAGGATCGCTACTAACTTATAGGAGAGAAACAAGAGTCAAATCCCTTAAATAAAAAAAAAACGCGGAAATAGAAATCTGGTACTTGAACAATGCATTCTTTCATTACGAAGTCTGGAAACAGATTTCTACAAAATAACTAAACTTGAAATCTGTTATAATACAAAATAACTATAAAGGCTCTGTACATTAATGTAATTCTCAAAAAGAACAATGAGATCTGGAAAAGAAAGAAGACGCTGAAGTCTGGTTTCCACGATAAACACTTCCTTCCTTTCTGTTCATTTCCCTTCAGCTCCTAACTGCATATTACCTGCACTCAATGAAAACTAGTGAGCCAAAGGCTCAGCAGGTAAAGTCTGGAAATAACGAAAGCAATTCATAAAATCATTTAAAAGTTGATACATACTAGAGTCTAAACTTTGAATACGCTCAAGAATAAATAAGCGTAAAACATAACCGAGAAATCTGGAAAGGAACGAAAGCATAAAACATGAATCAATTCTGAAAACATTTTCTGTAAACATACGTTAGAGCTGTGATTAAAATCACACTTATACTCTTTATTTACTTTCTGGAATTATGACAACACTTTAAACATTTGGTCCATTTCGTTTGATCAAACTCCTGATATCAGACTTAGCACTATGGCTCATTGTTGAAGGGGTATATAGATCCGTCGATCCATAATCCTAATCCTTCCTTTGGTTTTGAAGGGGTATATAGTTCGTCAACCGTAATCCAGATCCTTCCTGGGGACCCATTTTGTTGTCATAACTTAAAACATTCTTCTCTTTCGTTCGTTCGTGAAATCTGTTTTCTTTCTCTTAAACGTTTACTGGTTTTATTTTGTCTAATGATGTTCTGGAACTGTAAAGTATTTCCTTGTAATGCTTGCGAAAATGAAAACTGAATAAAAATGAATCAGTCAGTTGAATCGAATACATCTTTGAAATGATTAGAAATTCAATGGGGAATCCGAATCTATGCTTTCTGTTTCAATCGAAGAAGTATTGAAGAAGGAAAAGATGAAATCTGTTTCAAAATGAACAGTAGAAATCTGGATCAATAGATGTATCTCAACGAAGAGGAAATAAAACAGATCTCTGTTGGTCAACCAGATGTCAACGCAACTAATGAGTGATGTCATCAGATCTTACCCAACTAAACGAGTAATTCAGATGTCGTTGAAGTAGGGAAACAGACATCATGACGTAAGACTATCTGTCAACAGTTTGCAACTAAAAGAAAAACAGACATGATGACGTAAGAACGAGACACCATGACGTAAGACTATCTGTCAACAGTTTGCAACTTATAAACTTGAAGAACAATGGTTTCCATCGTCTGAAGAAATTCAAAATATCTTACGAAATTTCTGGAATAGATCGAATAAGCTACTTGTGAGCTACTTCGAAGAATAACTCATTGAAAAACTCAAGAATTCAATGAACGAACATCATTAAACCATCTTCTAAAACATCTTTGGATCAAAATTACAGTAAACGCAGCTTTTGTAAAAACAGAGCATAAACTTTCTGGTTTTCTTGAAGAACAGCCGTAGCTATCCTCCTTTTCTTTAAAACATACACAATCAAAACACAGAATTGAATATATGCTTTCTATTGAGTGAGCAAGAAACAGAGTTTACTTGCCTGGTTTCTTTAACACAACAACGGCGGTAAATCCAGTGACTTTCCTGCGCACCACCTGTTTCCTTTAAAATGCTTTGAAAGAACTTTGCTCGGTTTTCTTAAGAGAGAACACCGCTTGAAATGATTTGTTGTGAAAGTAATGATGCATGAAGCAGCTTAATGTCCTATTTATATGACTTACAAAGTCTAATGAAAGACACACGTTTAATCAATATGCCAAAATCCATTATAAGCGTGCTCTGTTTTTTTTAAATGAAAAGATGCTCATGGAAACCGAATGATTTTAATTAAAACCAAGGATTCAATTGGCTTGCAGGTGCCACCAGACCTCTACTTGTTGGCACGCAACGGTGTAGGATCCGGTTCCCGCCTCCCAAGGCACAGCGGAAAAACAAAATTTCCCGGGAGACGATCAATACAATAAAATTCAAACATAATACGAACCATTCATAGGGTGTTTTCGTTGATACCTTGCTGGCAACTCGTGCCTGGCTCCAACCGGAATTACAAGAACGCCAGCTCTTCACGGTAGGCGGCGGTAGATTCGTCAATCAGGTCCACGACCGGAAACGATCTCCCTCCGATCAGCCTGCACTAGAAGACTGATGGATTTTATCACCAACGGATTCTCCTCGAAAAGTTGGCCGGAGCAAGTCCGACGAGGCGGCGGCGACGGCGAGGCTTTGGAGGAGAGGGGGGCGGCCGTGTCTAGCACACTAGGTTTAGGGTTTTGTGTTGTGTCAAAAAGTCTTGTATGATTAAGCCTAAGTCTACATTAAGTAGACTTAATGATGGACTTGGACCGGCCCATCGGGCCCGGGTCCAAATGACGATATCCATCATAACGGCTTCATCACAACTCCGATCGACGATCAGATCGGACCGATCGTATCAGTTTCCAAAACTGAATATTATGATATGAAAAACAATTTTTCAGATCATCAAACCCTATATTGCAATTGAGTCCTCCAACTTTTGGAAATTGCCATTGGACCCCTGTTGACTTTTCGGAAGTCGCACTTTCGAAAATCATCCTCCTATGCTCAACACATTGAGCTCAGTATCCGTGCGGGAATCTCGAATCCAGTACTTGTGTGACCCTCAATGGTTCAGGGATACAGCTAGCCGTGGGCCCACAACCATTGTGGCTCCGGAATCACAATCCCGGACTTGCCCAACGGATCATGGTAAGAGCGCCTAGCAACATCGCCCCATGATCCCCTAGGTATCACTGATAGTGCCTGCAAGAACCAGTTGGTCGTGGTTAGCGTACAGTACGGTCCTTTCAATCCATATATCCCGATCAAATCAACGACCATTGGTAAATCGAGAGTCGATATAGATCCGATAGCTATGCATACATCTTGGAGATCGGATAGTGACATCACGAGTGTAACTAGGTAAACCCATTTACCTAAAACATTTCTAGTACTCTGGCCAGAGATTTATACACTATCGTCTCCTCAGATAACATAGGATATCCACGCATGTCTGCGAGCGGTGAATCCTCGACAATGATGCATCGACTCCTACACGCATCGGGGCCTCACCCAATCCCGCCGCCTAACGACCCCAAGTGAGTCGGCAAACGGGTCAAAGTGAGACGCCTATCATGTAGAGTCTCAATGACGTTTCGAGTCGTGAGGACTAATCAGTACAACCAAGACCTCGGAATTATCCACTCGACAAATGGTAACCACTTGGAAAGTCCTAACGAGGGTAGTTCGATAGATCACCAGGTCACTATCTATCTGCATGCTCAGAACATCACAATGTTCCCAACCAATGAAACATGGTACTTCGCATCGCAGATACTAGTCTCGAACTCGGGCGGCCTTATCCTCATTTTGACGGCCCAATCGACTAGGAACATGTTCAGAATACACAGTGACTATTAGATGTGTTTCATGATAGCCGTCATACCCACTATCACATCTAACATACACTTTAGTGCATTCTAGGTCTTTACTCAACGCAATTGTTAATCATTATACAACACAATGAAAGTAAAGAATGCCATACAAATAAATGCGAATATCATATATAAAGATTGTTTCATACAGGAGTCTATGAACCCACACGCCACAAGTTGGCTAGTTGGGCATCTACTCTAACAATCTCCCACTTTCCCTAAAGCCAACTACTCATCAGACGCAGTCCCATTGTTTCACGATGTTTTTCAAACAACGGTCCTGGCAAGGGCTTCGTAAGTGGATCAGCAACGTTGTCCGCAGAGGCGACTCTCTCAACTGCTATGTCACCTCTAGCCACAATATCCCGGATTATGTGGGATTTCCTCAGTATGTGTTTGGATCTTTGGTGAGACCTAGGATCCTTTGCTTGCGCAACGGCACCCGTGTTGTCGCAGTACACCGGGACTGGACCAACTCCATTAGGAATGACGCCCAACTCTTGTACGAAATTCCTTATCCAAACAAATGCGAATATCATATATAAAGATTTTCATATACAAGAGTCTATAAACCCACACGCCACAAGTTGGCTAGTTTAGCGGCTCGTGACACTCAGAGCATATGCGACATCCGGTCTAGTCGAGATCATGCCATACATAATACTACCTATTGCCGAGGCATATGGCACACGTGTCATACTCTCTATCTCCTCATCAGTCTTCGGACACATAGACTTAGATAGAGTGACCCCGTGGCACATAGGTAGGTGTCCTCTCTTGGACTCTTCCATAGAGAACCTCTTAAGTATGGTATCGATGTAGGTAGCTTGGGTGAGTCCGAGCATACGTTTTGATCTATCCCGATAGATCTGTATTCCAAGAATATAGGATGCTTCACCCATGTCCTTCATCGAAAATATACTATACAACCAGACTTTAGTTGACTGCAGCATTCCTACATCATTCCCAATGAGCAGAATGTCATCAACATAAAGTATGAGGAATGTCACAGCGCTTTTAACTACCTTCTTATATACACATGGCTCCTCGGGATTCTTGATGAAACCAAATTCCTTAATTGTTTCATCGAATATCAGGTTCCAACTTCGCGATGCTTGTTTGAGACCGTAGATCGATCTCTGAAGCTTGCATACCCTATGCTCGCTTCCAACATATGTGAAACCCTCAGGCTGCGTCATATAGATCTCTTCCTTAATGTTTCCATTAAGGAACGCAGTTTTCACATCCATTCGCCATATCTCATAGTCGTACCATGCGGCTATGGCTAACAAGATTCTAATTGACTTGAACATTGCGACTGGCGAGAAGGTTTCATCATAGTAAACACCTTGCCTTTGAGTGTAACCTTTCGCGACCAGTCGTGCCTTGTAGGTAATTACCATCAGGCCCAAGTTTCCTCTTGTATACCCATTTACACCAAATAGGAACAATTCGTTCGGGAGGATTAACAAGAGTCCAAACTTGGTTAGCATGCATTGAGTCAAACTCAGACTGCATTGCTTCAAGCCACAAATTAGAATCAGCATCGGAAATTGCCTCCTTGAAAGTTCTTGGATCAGATCCAACAACTTGATCACCTTGATCATCTTCAAGGAGAAAACCATATCTCTCAGGAGCTCTAGGAACCCTTTCGGATCTCCTAGGTGCGACCATCTCTGGTACCGGCTCTGTAGGTGCAGGAGATTCACTTGGTACTTCAGTTGGTTCTCGAACCTCTTCGAGTTCTACTATTCTGCCCTTTCTATCAAGTAGAAATTCCCTTTCCATAAAGGTGGCATTTCTAGAAACAAACACTTTTGTTTCGCTGGGATAGTAGAAGTAGTATCCAATGGAATTCTTTGGATACCCAATGAAGTGGCATAAGATGGATCTCGTATCCAGCTTATCTCCCACTGTCTGCTTTACGTAAGGAGGACATCCCCAAATCCTCATAAATGAGTACTTGGGTGGTTTGCCCATCCATATCTCATATGGAGTTTTATCCACCGCCTTGGTGTGGACATTGTTCAACAACATTACCGCCGTTTCGAGCGCATAGCCACAAAACAAGGTAGGAAGTTCAGTGAAGCTCATCATAGATCGAACCATGTCCAACAAGGTCCGATTACGACGCTCCGCTACACCGTTGTGCTGTGGTGTGGCCGGAGGGGTCCACTGTGCGAGAATCCCATTCTACTTCAGCCTTGAATTCTTTGAACCTTTCAAAGGATTCAGACTTGTACTTCATCAAGTACAAGTACCCATACCTAGAGTAATCGTCGGTAAAGGTGATGAAGTATGTGTGACCGTACTTAGTACCAATACTAAATGGGCCGCACACATCAGTATGGATCAAATCCAATAGGCCTTGAGCACGCTCGCCCTTGCCCTTGAAGGGTTGCTTAGTCATCTTTCCCTTGAGACAAGATTCACAAGTCGGTAGAGATTTAATGTCTGACAGATCAAACATGTCACTCCTAACTAACTTGTTCATCCTACTTAGAGAAATATGACCTAGCCTAGCGTGCCAAAGTTGTGCTGGGTTCAAGTTATCGTGTTTTCTTTTAATCGTTGTTGTATGTGCTTCGACATCGCGAGTTGGAATGTCTTTTAATTTTAAAGTGTATAAATCGTTTTCGCGTTCCCCAATACCAATCAAACATTCATTCTTGTAAATATTGCAAATCGAATTAGCAAACATACAAGAATATCCATCACTATCAAGCATGGAAACAGAAATAATGTTCTTTATTAATTCGGGAACAAACAAAACGTTTCGTAATAACAACTTAAAATCAGAAGACAGAAATAAGTAGACATCTCCTATAGCTACTGCAGCAACTCTTGCTCCATTGCCAAGCCTCAAGTGGGTCTCACCCTCTCTATGACGTCGGCTTCTTGTCATCACCTGCAAATCATTGCAGATATGAGATCCACATCCGGTATCAAGTACCCAAGAAGTCGAACTAAGACATATTTATTTCGATATAGAACATACCTTTCGCAGTTCGCAACTGCTCGAGGTACTCCTTGCAGTTCCTCCTCCAATGCCCAGGCTTGTGGCAGTGGTGGCAAACATCATCATGCTTGTTTGGCTTGGAAGCTTTTGTCTTTGGCTTCTTGGTGGACTTTTCCTCCTTCGCAGGGGCAGAACGCTTCTTTCCCTTGCGTCTGGGTCCCTTCTTCACAGAAGAGCCCATAAGGAGGACGGGCTTGTCCTTCTTTATGGTTCCTTCAAACACTACAAGCATGTTAACCACCTCTTCAAGGGTGGCTGCCAGCTTGTTCATGTTGAAGTTGACCACAAAGGGTCAAATGCAGCGGGTAGTGAGAGGAGAAGTACATCCACCGACAACTCATGTGGAAGTGTGATATCAAGGCCCGACAGTTTTTCAACGAGCCCAATCATACGAACCCCATGCTCGCGGACCGAAGTCCCATCGCGCATGCGGCTCGTCATAAGCTCCTTGACAGCCGTGAACCTCTCATGTCGAGAGTTCTCCCCATACAGTTCTTTGAGATGAAAAAGTATGTCAGCAGCATACTTTGTCTTCTCAAAGCGCCGTTGCATTTCATTGGACATCGATGTCATCACATAGCATCGAGCTTTAACCTCGTCGTCCCACCATTGTTTAAGCGTAACCAGCTCCTCAGGGCTGATATCGGCAGGGGCTTCCTTCGGAGGGCACTTCTCTATCGTATAAAGAAGTTTCTCCGAAGCCAATACAAGATTGAGGTTGCGGAGCCAGTCTTGGTAGTTCAGACCGGTGAACCTGTTGCTATCCAGTATAGCAGCAAGTGGATTTTTCATCGAAGACATTATATATGCAGTAATACTGAAAAGGAAAACAAACATCACTGACTATATATAAGATATAAGCTAAGACATAAAACAAGGTCGTTAAGTTTTATGAATTACCCTCCCACTATTTTAACGATTTCACCACCCTCTAATGAAACCGAGAAAGCAAGTTTCTTTAGTGGGTACACGGAGCCCAATCAAGCGATCATGGACCCGAATAATATCAGCCATCCATGACCCCCAAAAGGTAGTTTCCGATTGCAACCGATGCAACCTCCATGTATTCACCTCACGTCCAGTAAGGGCCCAATAATATGACGCCGTTTACTATCACGTGTCAAGATGACCCATCAATGTTGAGTAGTGGAGGACGGTCCTCTTAACGTCCCCAATAATATGAGCCAACGTTAAAGGGAGTTCCAACCGACTCACAACAATTGTCAATGGCGTGGACAGCTTTCCGGCATACATGACCCCCTCAATAATATGAGCCGGGCCATTTATACGGGTAGCATCGGCGTACACCCATCGTTGATGGAAGGTAGGGATAATTTAAACAAATTTAAATTCCCTTTAGTTTATCTAATAAACTTTTATCTTGATATTAATGTCAGGCCCCGTGCTAATTACTAACAATTAACACATAATAAGCGCATAATCACGGAAGCTTAAAATCAGGGCTTAAAAATTTTTCGAAATAATATGGGCCTGAACTTCAAATCATACATTCAAAATATTCAATACTCAAAATATGAGTTAACTCAAACTCATACAACAAGTAATCACATAATTCAATTCAAAATACAGATCCCCAAATACAATAAAACACGGGGCATCCCCCGGTTCAATACATATCATAAGTAAACTGGGAATCAGGGATGAGGGGATCGACCAGCTGAACTTCCACTCTGCCCAGCTTGGTTACCTAAAGATCCTGCAAATGGGCACACAGACCCAGCAAGACAAAGCAGGAAACAAATACGAGGTCAAGCCTCAGTACGAAGAGCTATCAAAGCAGGTAAACATGCAACATGCTATACATCAATGCTATGAATGCATGAGGGCTATCAAGAAATCGGATAGCTAGACCAGTCTATCAACTAGCAACTCAAGTCAAGCCTCTATACCACACACAGCCAATCAGCCGGTGGAAATCATCGGTCCGTGATCATCGGGGCCCGTCAGCCCATCACAGCTCGGTGGTAGACACTCGAATCCGATAGTCACCACTCCGACGATAGCGTTGGACTTCTCGGACACGACTCAACAGTCGGCCAGTCACAACGTGGCACCCAATCAGGTAATCAAATCAATTTATCAATTTAGGCTCAAGATGTATGCATGAATGCCATTCGATATCAATGCATAAGGCATACAATTCATAATACGTGCAAACAGAATGAAAAGCTCAATCAATTCATCAAACTGTCCCACGTAAATCACATAACCGCAATTCATAACATCGAAAGATAAACATGTCCACGCTCCAACTGCTAAGGGCTTCTCAATTCGTACCTTTCCTCCTTCGAATTACCTAACAGATTCCTCCTGGCTCAAAATCACGCGACAGGAACTTCTTGAATCGCTGAAATCTGTTACAGGTACTAACAATCTTAGCTCAATTCAAATCATAGACACGCTAATCCTACATAACCGCAATTCATAACATCGAAAGATAAACATGTCCACGCTCCAACTGCTAAGGGCTTCTCAATTCGTACCTTTCCTCCTTCGAATTACCTAACAGATTCCTCCTGGCTCAAATCACGCAGCAGGACACTTCCTGGAAGCTGAAATCTGTTACACACAGCTAATATCTTACTTTGCCTGCTGATTCACTAAGATCCATCGAAGCATTCAGCAGAGGTCTATCAGCAGCAATCTTCCCTTTTCATTTCGTAAAATCAGCAGCAACGACTAAACAACAATCGCTCGAAAACGCTACAAAACGACACCGTTCCAACTTATCTAAACGACGCCGTAGCAACCATCAGCAGACAACAGCTCTCGCGCAAGCAAAACAACCAAGAGCTGATAACAGCTCTCTCTACAAGCAATCTATCTGCTGGTCGCAAGAAAACACTCAAAACGACGACGCATCTACTAAACCAAACGACGTCATTTTACATACGTAAGCAAAGCTGCCAACTGCTGATCTCCAAACACAAAGCTCCAAAACGCAGCGTTTCCACTTAATCAAACGACGCCGCTTCTAAACGCTCTTGCAAAAGCGCGCCTGCTGATCAGCAGCAACCAA
>KQ999312.1:23015-38289 GCA_001598015.1 Dorcoceras hygrometricum | reverse complement strand
AATTTCCTGCAGGAATCCTCCCCTTGAGCAACGCACGATCCTTTCTTAAAATCTTTTGAAAAACAGTTTAAACTTTTCTTTAAAAATGATGAAGGTCTTTCTTTAGAAACAAGTATTTATATGAAAGGGATTAGTGGCAAGCTACTTGTGAAATCAAGCATGACACACTCCTAAAAGTTAGTAAAATTCCCTTCATATTATTTTAGTTTGTAAAACACCAAACCCTTTTCAAAAGAAATCATTTTACCTCCTTAAAACATTTTACAATCAATTTCAAATCAACTTGTGCATTGCTCTTTGGAGTTACCTGCTGGTACCAGCCGCAGCGCACCATTACCTGCTGAAATCAACAATTCAGCAGATACATAATATTTAAAATTGCCAATTGGCCCATATGATTAATAGAATGCATAAATGTGGTCCTATGGATTTTGGGGCGTTACACAAGTACTCAGTCACAGTCGGCATATGACAAGTTCAATAAAATGAGCTTTGTCAAAGCCAACGTGATATATGACTGCTGTGAGTCGATGACATATGATGACCAGACCTCTCAGAAGTTGAATCATAATGGAAAAGCTGGTATCGGCTTTCAAAAACCTGAGAAATCCAAGCCAAGCTGGCTAAAGAACAAACTGGAAAAAGACAGAGCAAAAGCTGGTCGAAAGTCATTTGTTCCCAACCAGCCATGGCGTAGTTCAACGAAGGTAAAGTCTTGTTGGAAAAAGGTTCAGCCTAACAGAGATCTATGTGGTCAAAGTATGAAATCAAAGCTCAACAGATCTCACAGTGCTTATGCACAGACCCTGATGGACTCGTATACTGGAAGAACTGTCAAGGTAATTCAAGTATGGGTCTCAAAAGGGGTAATCCGATCAGGACCCAAGTAAAATTGGGTACCAAAAGCTGGTTTTATGATTACAGAACAACAGGTACGAACCAGCTGATGAATCAACATTGTGGTATATGGATAGCGGCTGTACGCGACATATGACAGGAAATCAAAAGCTACTATCAGACGTTTTTCCACACAAAGGAGCAAAGATTGTCTTTGGTGATAACGCATACGATAACACTGTGGGTAAGGGTAAGCTTATCCACGGTAACATCTCCATTTCAGACGTCTTAGTTGTTGAAAATCTTTGTTACAATTTGATTAGCATTAGTCAGCTGTGTAACAAAGGTTACATAGTCCAGTTTCAACAACACACATGCACGGTTCAGAGTCCAAGTGGTCTGACTGTATTGGTAGGAAAACGTTCGGGGAATACCTAAATAATCAATTGGTCAGATCAGCTGGAATCTGAGCAATTGTGCCTTGCAGTTGGTTCTTCCAAGAGCTGGCTGTGGCATCAAAGAATGAATCATCTTGCATTCAAAACACTTGCTAAGCTGAGTCAACATGATATGGTTTCTAGTCTGCCAAAAATCAATTTTTCTAAGGATAAGATCTGTGCAGCCTGTCAGCTAGGAAAGCAAATTAAATCTACTTTCAAAAATAAAGGCGGAAAACGTTCTTCTCGTTGCCTTGAGCTCTTGCATATGGATCTCTTTGGTCCTATTTCCGTAACGAGCTTAGGGGGAACGAATTACACCCTTGCAGTTGTTGATGATTTCATAAAATATACTTCGGTGTTTTTTTTAAAAGCAAAATCTGAAACCGCCGACCAGCTGATACGTCTTTTAAAACGTTTACAAAATGACAGATCTTGTTCAGTCAACTGAATAAGAAGTGACCGCGGTACTGAGTTTTTAAATTCAAAATTAACTTCTTATCTGGAAGACTTGGGGATAAAGCATGAGCTCTCAGCAGCTAGAACTCCTCAGCAAAACGGGTTAGCTGAAAGGAGAAACCGCACTTTAAAAGAAGCTGCTAGATCTATGATTGCATATTCCGGTATTTCTCAAAAATTCTGGGCAGAAGCAGTTAACACAGCGTGTTACACTCAGAACAGACGATGATTAATAGGATGCACGTTAAAACCCCATATGAGATCTGGCATAGCAAGAAACCTGATATCTCTTACTTCAGGGTGTTTGGGTGTAGATGTTTCATTCATAATAATGGCAAGAAGCATCTAACAGCCTTTGAACCTAAATCTGATGCAGTTATCTTCTTAGGATATTCAGCTGTGAGCAAAGCATATCGTGTTTTCAACAACCGAAGCTTGACAGTTGAGGAATCAGCATAATCAAATTCAGCTGCAAGCCTAAATGATTTGTGTTCACGTCTGGAGTCAACAAGTCTTGAAAAATCAGACAACGACGTGCCACAAAGAGAATCAGCTGAAGAACAACCAGCAGTGGACACACCGAACATTAATGCACAACAAGATCTGACAGATAACTCAGTAGTCATTGATTTAACTAACAATGATTCTATATAGGGTCAGATCTTCCCAAGTGTACCAGCTGCTGGAAGTGTAGCGACAAATGTTCAACCAGACGACGATCAATCAGATGTTGCTCCAACAGACGTTGATAAACCAGACGTTGCACAACCAGTCTCAAGCGGTTCTCCATTGGTTTCAAGACCAACTTCTGAAGTACCAGCTGCTAGCACAAATTATCAATTGGTTTCTTCACCACCAGCTGGAAAACAAGGCGCGAGCACATCATATCATTTGGTATTAAGACCAACGTCTGGACAACCAGTCGCAAGTGATCATCAAGTGGTATCTAGACCATCAACTAAAACAAGATCTGATCCTATCTCACATCTGGAACAATGATCACAACAGCTGGAAGCAGACGCACAATCCAACAATGCTCAACATCAATTGGCTTCAGCTGATCCAGCAGTTGCAAACCAGCCAGCGACACAGGGGGAACAAGGATCAAATCCAATTGGACTTGATCTCCGATGGAATAAAAATCATCCACCCGAGCAAGTCATAGGTAATTTCGAATCTCCTGTTCGCACACGAGGCCAGCTAATGCATGATCATTTTGATTCCGCATTCATCTCACATATAGAGCCTAAGCAGATAGATGAGGCCTTAGCTGACCCCAGCTGGATAGATGCTATGCAAGAAGAACTTAATCAGTTTAAACGTAATACTGTATGGACACTTGTACCTAGACCCTCTAACCATTCAGTTATAGGAACTCGATGGGTCTTTAGGAATAAACTGAATGAAGATGGCGTAGTTACTAGAAACAAAGCTAGGATGGTAGCGCAAGGATTTAGGCAAATGGAAGGCATAGATTTTGATGAGACCTTCGCACTAGTAGCTAGATTAGAAGCCATCCGCATGTTTCTTGCATATGCTGCATTTAAAGACTTCAAAGTCTTTCAGATGGATGTTAAGAGTGCCTTTCTTAATGGCGTCTTAACAGAGGAAGTGTATGTTGCACAACCTCCTGGCTTCGTAAATCATACACATCCAGACTTTGTTTACAAACTGGATAAAGCTCTGTATGGGTTGAAGCAAGCACCCAGAGCTTGGTATGATACACTGTCAAAATTTCTCATTGAGCATAACTTCACTATAGACATAGTAGATAAGACGCTCAAGCACCCAGAGCTTGGTATGATACACTGTCAAAATTTCTCATTGAGCATAACTTCACTATAGACATAGTAGATAAGACGCTGTTTAAATTTGTTAAAGATGACCATATTTTATTAGTTCAAATCTATGTTGATGATATTATTTTTGGGTCAACTAACCCCAAACTATGCAAGAAGTTTTCAAAGTTGCTGCAGGAAAAATTTGAGATGAGCATGATGGGGGAGCTGACGTTCTTTCTGGGCTTACAAGTACGACAGCTGGAAAATGGAATCTTCATTAACCAAGCTAAATACACGAAAGAACTGCTGAAGAAATTTTGCATGGACAATTTCTCAGCAGCTGCTACTCCAATGAGCTCATCAATTAAACTGGATAAAGACGAAGCTGGTACTGCCATTGAGGTATCTCTTTATCGTGGTATTATAGGCTCTTTGCTATACTTAACTGCTAGCAGACCGACATCATGTTTGCTGTCTGTATGTGTGCTAGATTCCAAGCAGAGCCAAAGCAATCGCATTACATAGCTGTAAAGAAAATATTGAAATATCTTAAGGGTACTTCCAACGTGGGTCTTTGGTATCCCAAAGACTCAGGTTTTCAACTAATTGGTTATAGCGATGCAGATTACGCAGGATGCAGGATTGATCGTAGAAGCAAGTGGGACTTGTCAATTTTTAGGGGATCGACTGATTTCCTGGTTTAGTAAGAAGCAGACGTCCATCACAACGTCAATAGCTGAGGCAGAGTATCTTTCAGCTGGTAGCTGTTGTGCTCAAATCCTTTGGATACAACATCAGTTGAAGGACTATGGAGTTGATGCTTCTGAAGTGCCTATTCTCTGCGACAATACCAGTGCCATCGCAATCACCCAAAATCCAGTACTGCATTCAAGAACAAAGCACATCGACATCAGGAACCATTTCATAAGGAACCATGTGCTAAAGAAAGACGTTCGGCTGGAGTATGTGTCGACTGAGCAGCAAGTAGCTGACATCTTCACAAAGTCTCTACCAGACGCTAAGTTTTCTTATTTTAGAAACATATTAGGTCTCCTTGAATTGCCTTGATTGTCTGTGAGCTAACGCATTTTTGCAGGTTGTCAGCTGTCGCTTGAATCAGCTGTAAGTCTTTTGTTCAGGGGGAACGCTAAGACTTTCAGCTGAGGCAAGTTTCTCGCGTTGGAAGATTATCAGTCGTAGGGGGAACCAGGAACTGAATTGTTAAGCGGACGTCAGCTGAATATGTTACGACTGGACACACTCAGTTGTTACATATATACAGCTGATGCTTATTTGTGATCAGCTCCTGCCACCCTCAACGATATATTCAAACCAGCAGTAATATTATTACAATTGTTGCACCAGCTGTGGCGATATCAAACTTGGCGCGAGTTTTTTTAACTTAATTTATTGTACGATTAAAATTTATTTGAAAACTTTTACACTGTACGGTTAAAATATTTTGAAAATATCTTCAAAATCATTTCCAAAACTGTACGCGCCGGTGGATGATTGACACGTGTTGTCATCATTCGAAAAGTCACATCTACATCTTCTCTCTCCAATAACTTTTTGCATTCCATAGAATTATTTACGGCATTTCTTTTACTATTCTCGTTTACCTTGCATAACTTTCTCTCTGGTATTCCTTTGCGCTCGTATTCTCTTGTGTTCTCTTGCACCTATTTTTCAGGCAATCTCTCGCAATCTTTCGACTATTGACAATGGCATCTTCGTACTACAACAACACTCTTCATGTCAACTTTGAATCTGTTTTGGCCATGGATGACCCAGGTATGGTGTCTATGTTTCAAGCCCTAATGGCATCTGGCCTAGAGGGATTTTTGGGCTGTCCCACAGTAATCTATGAAGCTGCTTTGGTCGATTTCTTTGAGAATGCTTCAGTTCGAGATGGTGTGGTTGTCATTACAGTGCATGGGGTTACAGTGGAGATTTCCGAACAGTTGTTTGCTGAGACGTTTGAACTTCCGGTAGAAGGTTTTTCAGAGCTGTCGGAGATTCCCAAGGACCTAGTATTTGATGCGCGGAGCAGGTGTGGTTGTCATTACAGTGCATGGGGTTACAGTGGAGATTTCCGAACAGTTGTTTGCTGAGACGTTTGAACTTCCGGTAGAAGGTTTTTCAGAGCTGTCGGAGATTCCCAAGGACCTAGTATTTGATGCGCGGAGCATCGTTTCCTTGTTTGGTGAACCGGTCAGTACTTCAGGAAAGAAGCGAGAAATGAAGTTTGAGTACCGTCTTCTCTGTGATATTATGGCCAAGACCATATCGGTAAAGGCCGGGTCCTTTAATTCAATCACCATGAAGAAGTGTTTGATGCTGACGGAAATCGTCTGTGGAGTAAGGATCAACTGGACCAGTATATTGTTCAATATTCTTAAGATGATGGTGACTCCAGGATCAAAGCAAGCCAAGGGCTATGCCGTTCAGATCAGTCTCTTACTGGAAAATTTTCCAAACCTGGAACTGGGAGAATCTTCGGAGCTTCCCTCTTCAAAGATTTTAACAGACAAGACAGTTCATCGCTACATTGTTCTAAATGAGAAAGTTGGTGCAGAAGAAGTGGCTGCTGCACCACAGGTGAAGAAGGCACCGAAGAAACAAGCTGCGTCTAAGAAAAGACCAGTTGCTGCTGCTGTTGGAGAGCCAGTTCTGAAGAAGAAGAGGACGATGAAGAAGAAATCTGGTTCTTCGAAAGAGAATTTGGAGATTGTGGCAGTGGCACAGGAAGCCGTGCCCATACAAATCATTGCGCCATTTCCTGCCGCACCAGCTGCTAATGAAACTACTGAACAACCAGCTGCTGCGGGTGAGACCAGTGTGCAAAAACCAGCTGCTGAGCATATGGATGAACAGCTGGAAGAACCAACAGCTGATGAGGAGATCGTTGTTGAGGATATCACGGAACCAGCAGTAGAGCCCACTGCTGAGGAGGCAAGACCCACGCCTGCTGATGACGTGGACTTTATAATTGAGCAAGTGATCGCTGAAACTTCTCAGATAGGAGACGATGAGGAAGTTCATGAAGTTGGTATATCTGGTGTTGGAGATCAAACTGCCGAAATAGTTGATAGGGAAAAACATTGGTTTGACTTACCATATGAGGATATAATTGCCCAAATGGATGCTGAAAGACTAGTTGTCACTGCTAGTGACACTGATGAAGAGATGGAAACCATTGATGCTGGTACTGGTGTTGGAGACCAGCAGTTACAGAGTTTTGTTGCGGTTGACAGCAGGACAGATGCTGCAGCTGATTGTTTTGTGCAGACGTTGGAGGAAGTGGAGATGAGTGATGATGACCAGTCAGTGGGTGAGAGGTTCGCTGAAGATGAGGATATGTCTTTAGAAGATATCTTAATGAAAATTCCAGTAGACGCCTTTGCCTTCTGCTGGCATGGAAATAACTACATTGGGGAAGGATATCAAAATTCCAGGAGTTGATGAACGAACCTGGTACCTGGCCAATCTTCCTAAGATCAAACCGGAGGAAAAAGGGAAGAATCCCCTCCTGGAGAACCAGTTCAGGTCAATCCGGTGAAGGAACAAATTTTGTTAATTCTTGCTGATATTGAGTGTCTTGTACAGTTGCGGGAGAAGACTATAGATGAAGTTGCTAAATTCTTTTATTCTTTCAGCTTTAAGAGGTTAGCAAAGCTACAAATATATGTCTCTTATTTTGCTAAGGAAGAACTTGTGTTGTCTTGGGCTGAAGCAGAGTCGAAAGGAGTAGCCCTTCAACGGCGAATGTATATATTGCTGAAATACAGAGATTTGCTGCTAAGAAAATTTTTGGAGGCCAGAAAAATAAATTTTTCCCCCGGAGATGGTTCGTCTGCAGTTGACCTCAAAATCATGGATAGATTATCTGATATTCATTCTTTTGTGTTAGAAGAATTGAAGGAACAGGCAAAAGCACACGGTCTTACGTGGAAGAAGACGTGCTGCTCGAAGTTGTTCGAAGGGCACCCACGTGATCGCGGTGCCGTCATAGCCAGAACCAACACCAACACTCCATCTAAGTGCTGGATTAGAACTATGATTCTCATTGATGGAGTTTGGGTCGTTGAACCTTGCAGTGATCATTGTGTGAAGATCCCTCGGCCGACTGTAAATAATAAAGTTCTGCGACAAAGATATTATGATGACACTCTCCCTTCCATGAGCACATTTTTCAAGTTGGTGAAGAAGCGATGGGCAGATGTATGCTTAGAGGTCTCTGTATTCAGTGTTTCAGGGAAACTGCTTCCAGTAGGTTCTGTAAATTTCTGCCAATCTCTTTCAGTAGTTGAACCAGTCCTCAGTTTTTTTTCTCCCCAGCCGACAGTATTGCTTTGCGATTATCTCAGTTTTGTACAGTATTTCTTCGGTACAGTTTATTCAGTAGGTTGAGTACAGCTGATATTCGCGATTTTGTGTCAACCATTGCTATGGACAGAACAATTTTGAGGAATGTACAGTTAGCATCAGCGTCAGTTTCAAGTATTGATCAGGAAGATAAGACATATTTTGTTCAGAGCCCAGAGTCTTCTTTTGACATTTCTCAGCAACAGAACTCTCCACACTCAGCTGCTGACTCACCTCTGCGATTCATTTCAAATGATATTTCTATGGCCGATGATACCACTCGCTTCTCTAATTCACTTGCGGATCTCCAGACCCTTCTATCATAGCGCATTGGTGATTCTCACAATGATGTTTTATCCAGACTACACACGCTTGACAAGGGCCTCCGTGACGCTCTGCTACAACAAGGATAAGACCTTCGAAAGTTGATTCAAAATCTTCGACACGATGGCCGCACTCTCGATGATGTCCAGACCCTTCGTTTCAATGAGTTTAAGAAAGGTTTTTTGGCTCATAGTGCTGTTGTCGCTGCTGATTCGATGGATTTTCGAAAGGAATTTAGAGCACTTGATGCCAAAGTAACATCTCTGGATGAGCAGGTGGCCGCTAATCGCAATGATTTATTATAAATTCATGCTCAGGCACAGGAAACCCTCAATCACATTACCGACCAACTGAGCGAACTTATTGCCTATATCAACTGTGGTGTAATGACAAAAAGGGGGAAGTGAGTAGCAGCCGTCCTCAACCACCGCCTGATGATCAAACAGAGGCAGTGGAAATTCAGGTGGTGGTAGTGGTGTTCGTTCAACAGATATTGTAGACAGGTTTAGTGGCAGTATGAGCAGAGATGGTCAAAACAGAGGTAGAAGTGGTGGAAGGCACAGTTCTGGTAACAGAAGTGTATCTTCCAAGCGAAGACATTACAGCAGTAGTGGAGGGCCATTCAGAAGGTCATTCGAAGACTGGCTAGGATAGAATGGTTGTTGGTTCCTTTTTGTACAAATCTTATGTACAGTTCTTCAGTAATGGAAGTTTGAATTTCAGCAGTCCTTGTGCAATTTATTTTTGCCTTTTTATACATCTCGGCTGCTAAGTTTTGTCATCACCAAAAAGATTTAATAAAATGCATAAATGTGATCCTATGGATTTTGGGGCGTTACAACTCTACCCTCCTTATTGAAATTTCGTTCTCGAAATTTACGTACCAAGTAAATGTGGGTAAAGGGAAAGCATATCAGCTTCTGTCTCCCAAGTTGCTTCTCGCTCCGACTGATTAGACCATTGTATCTTAACCATAGGAATACTACAGTTTCTTAGTTTTCTAATTTCTCGGAGGAGAATTCTTTCGGGTCTTTCTTCATAACTTAAATCTGGTGCTAATTGAATTGGCTCATGACTTAGCACATGCGAAGGGTTGGGAATATATTTCCTGAAAGCTGATACATGGAAAACATTATGTACTGCTGACAATTCTGGAGGCAGTGCTAATCGATAGGCGAGTGTTCCTATCTTCTCTAAGATCTCGTATGGTCCAATATACCTTGGACTCGGCTTTCTTTTCTTCCCAAAACGCATTACTCCTTTCATTGGAGCAATTCTCATAAATACGTGATCACCCACTTCAAAATTCAGTTCCTTTCTTCGATTATCTGCATAACTTTTCTGTCGGCTTTGAGCAGCTTTTGTCAGGCCTCGTGCTTATAACAAAGTAAAAACACACAAACGCATGCGGAAGCTATTAAAAAGCGGGTAAAATTTTCGCTTTTGGCCTGACGGTTTAAAACATTATAATTTAAAATAGAGCGATACTCAAAATATATATGTTTGTGTAATTTTGCGAATTGCTGGACGTGCCAGGCGCTCGTGCGCCAATTCGTGTAAAAAGTGTAAAAATATATAACTTCTAAAATCAAACGAAAACGGGAACTATATTTGATCGTCAGTTCTAATCTCCTAAACGATATGATACCAAAAAGTAAAAATAATCAAATCGAAATTCATAGGAATAAACTCCTGACATTGATTTGTATTTTCAACAAAATGTAGGATGTTTACAGGAATATAATAATAAAAACAAAGCTGAAAAGTTGAGTTAAATGCAGAAAGCCTAATGAAACTAGGAAATTTGAATGATAAATTTGCTGAGAATTGACAGTAAGTTGTGCAGACTTTTGTGCTGAGTTTTTGTGCAGATTGTTGATGATCCTTTCTATCGCTGTTCCTCGTTCCTTATATTTCCTCATGGGGAGTTTGCCCACTCCTTTAGCCATTACCTCACGATCTTCTCCATATTGCACGTTACTGTAACTGGTTTGGCGCTTCTTTTTTCTTTAATTTGGATCGGGTTTATTTGGCTATAGGTTTGGGCTTTTTGCACTTTTTTGTGAATGGGCTAATTATTTTTAGCACAAACAAATGCCCCCCGCAAGCATGTGGCCTAATAGGCCATTTGCTTGTTTTAAGAAGTTTAGTTCACAGCCCGTTAAATGAAGCCCACTTGTTGAAATTTGGATCTTTAAAAACCCACATTTTTAATGAGGCCACTTGTTGATTTGAATCGTCTCTCTCCATGAGGAAGAAGCCAGAAACTCCTTCGATTTCAAATCTGCAAGTCTCCTTGTCCCGCTTTTCTGCTTCAAACTTTAATCATCTTCTTGCATCTTTACGTGGAAGCCTCTAAATCCATTCTCTCTGCATATATCAATTTGTGCCAACTGGATCTCCCAACTAGCAGAAGCCAGAAACTCCTTCGATTTCAAATCTGCAAGTCTCCTTGTCCCGCTTTTCTGCTTCAAACTTTAATCATCTTCTTGCATCTTTACGTGGAAGCCTCTAAATCCATTCTCTCTGCATATATCAATTTGTGCCAACTGGATCTCCCAACTAGCTCATTCAAAATCCCCAACAGATTATCTGAACTTTTCTCCGCCTCAAACAGTTTTTACCAAATAATTTCAGCTTATTCTTCAATACAGATGACGTCTTGTTGAAGCCTAAATTTTAAATATTCTTCAATTTGTCTAGCCTCGGTTAGCTTATTCTCAAAATCCATTTGTCGAGCCAAGAACATCTCCAACATTCTCAAAATATGCATCTGCTGCTTTGATGCTGCACTCTAATCTTTGTATTCAAATTAATGAGGTCTCCATTTATCAGGCCTTCAAACTCCTTGTCTTAGTTTAATTTTTCATCTGTTCAAATGACCTCTCCAGGGACTCCCCACAATCTTGCAACATTTCTGTCATTTCCTTAAAACCATCACCAAGCTGCTTGAATGACGATATGACCTTTCCAAAAGTAACAACATTGGTTAGCAAATCCAACAGAAAAGAATCCAGTTCTCTGATTTCAAAGTCCAAAAACCCATATAAAGGTCAAATTGAAATGCTTTCTCGACTGAGCCTTCCAGTGCATGCTCACCCTCCAAAGAAGAAGCATCAAAATCATTTTCCGCTACATGCATGGCAAGTATATCCAAATTAACCAGCTTTTCAGAGCAACATGCTAAATCTAATACCCTTGTCAAAGATTTTGATGCGCTATCTAGCTCTTCAACGATATCTCCACGAGATGAAACAACTTCAAGTGAATCCACATTATTTGATTCAGCTTCCATCTCACCAGAACCCTCATTCATATTTGTTTGCTTTACTCTGTGTATTGACAGGTACTACAGAAGTCATCATCTTACCAAAATCTACCTCGACCAAAAGGTTATTCTATCTCTTTCAAGTGACTTTGTGTGCTGCATTTTCACCTGAGTCTAGTTCCCCCTTTTCCCAGCAGCCATATCTGTGTGCATTTTGGTTTTTGTTGGTGGTTTTGTGGAGGATTGTTGTGGCTTTGATGTGTTGGTGTAGTGATGGATTTTTATATTTTGGGGATGGTCGGGCTTGCCGTTGGTGGTTACTGTTGTTGAATTTCTTGGCCACATATTGGCCTCCTTTTCATTTCCTAAACTCAATTATAAATATTCCTCCAGGACTTTATGTATTCTAAACGGTCCTTCCCAATCAAGGGACCATTTTCACCATTCTCTGCCTTTTGTTTCTATGGGGAGTATCAGTTTCCATGTAACAACGCCCTCATCAAAGCTCTTCCTCTTGACTTTTTTATCTCTTTAGACATTCTCCTGGCAGGTGGCTTGAATGGCTTGAACCCTTCTTTGATAGGGAGTCTGTGCTCCACAATAACAGGTATCAGACTCCCACAATAAAATACAAAGACAAAGCGCAGGGCATCCCCTGGCTAACGGTGCTGATACATATAAATATGCTATACGCTACTGGGATACTCTAACCACCTCCTGGGGCGTCACCAGCTGGGTTAAAACCACGACCAGCTGTAAAACCTGGGTTTCCTGAAAACAACACAAACAAGGAAAACAACCAAGCCCCATAGGGACATGGGGTCAAACCCCTGTACGGAGAGCAACTATAAAACAGCAGTAAACAGCAAGAATAAAATGCAGATGCTATGCATGCAACCAGGGACAACAGTCGAAGGCTACAACCAAAGAAGGGAGCCAAAGAACGCAATGCATAGCTCAACGAAGTGTGCAATAGATCATGTGGCCACGGTGAGTGTAGGACATGTGGGTGCTACCCACTCACCCCTACTCGCCCACCCTTACCAGATGCATCAACAACCCAACCTATGAACTGTGGTAGCTAGCCACTCGGCGTATAGGGGAAATGAGAGTGCGGAATCACCGCTCGCCCTCGCATCCTGGTAAGCAACATAACAACAACAACGAAGCAATGGCTGCAAAAGCTGAACGGAGATGCAAATGCGTGTATGCTACATGCTGGAATAACAAGCATATAAACATATGCGAAACAACAATAGCATCAGCAAGTATACACCACATAACCAACAGTCATCTCACAAAACAGCAGCTAGCAATAGCCATCTCACAAATTATCCAAGCCATAACATCGCTGTATTACAAGCTCCAATCCGTACCTCAATTCTGCTCAAAAATTACCACAAAGGGATCCCGAGAAATCTGGAAGTTCTACCTGAGCTACACAACGCACAAACGGGCAGCAACTTTGCGCTTCACAACTAGCCAACCACAGCCTCCAAGACTGGTATGGAATGGAAGAGCTTCTCGAGAGGAGTCCAACGCTACCTCGAACGTACCAAAAGGTGGCCGAAAACGATGGGAATTCGTCGGAGAAACTCACGATGAACAGTAACCTAGGGTTCGAAGCGAAGACAACTATCGGGAGAATATTTCGCTAAGTATGGGAACTGGTATCTCAAATCGAAGACCAAGTCTTCCTATATATATATCTCGCAACATATGGAATCTAATTAAAACGTCCACCGATAAAACCAGCAGTTGCAACAACAACCAACAGCTGCTGAATCCCATAACTAATAAATCCCAACAACTCAAAACGACGTCGCAAGGTGACATGTCACTCGCTACTTGCGACTGGTCCTCAAACCCAAAAGCTGGACAACCCAACGACTGGATGCTCTTACGAAAGCCAACGACTGGTTCTCAAATCCAAAAGCTAGATTGCTTACACCCAAAAACTGGTACCAGTCGTTGCATCAAAACGCTGCGTTCCAACTTAATAAAACGGTGTCGCACATCTTACGTCATCCAGACGCTAACTCTCGTGCACCAGCAGCTGGACAACCAGACGCAAGCTACATGAAAGTTGACCCGCGTTGACATCTACTCCCAGCTGTACAACCAGTCGACACACACGTGAACAAATCCTCGCAGCTGGTACCAGTCGCAACATCCAAACGACGTCGTGCCAACTTATCAAAACGCTGTCGTTTGCCCTCAACAAGCAAAATAAAGCAACAGCTGGATACAAACACGCTACCAGCTTTCACTTAACACAACACATCCAGATTTCACTAACACGGCGGCGTTTAGGAATCTCGCGCTACCAAAACACGCTACGACTGGATTTTACCACCGACCAGCTTCTACCTCAAAAACCCAAAATCACAAAACTTCCAGAATTGCTAAAACTGATTAATCCAAACAATTAATCTTACATCAAAATCAGGTCTCACATTTCTCCCCCACTAAAAAGGATTTCGTCCCCCAAATCACAACAACAATCTGGAAATACAACTCAACAACAGCAAGCCAAAACAGAACTTCGCTTAACACAAGCCAAGAGTTCAAAATAACTGAGCAAACAATCAACAACAACTAGGGAAGAAATACAACCAAAGGCTACAAACTACTGGAAATTAGCGCAACAGCTACTCAAACAGATGCGGCCACTCACGCTACATCTTTTCTTCCAGTTCCCAAGTAGCTTTTTCCTTTCCATGTTTGCTCCACTACACCATAACCAACGGAAGGGTCTTATTTCTCAGCTGTTTCTCTTTCCTGCCAAGGATCTGCAAGGGATATTCTTGATAGCTCAACGACTGATCTAGCTCAACCTCGTCAGTTCCAAGCACATGAGATGGATCTGGATCATACTTCCTCAACATGGAAACATGAAAGACATCATGTATAGAAGACAACTCTGGCGGCAACAACATCCGATACGCTAAAGGGCCAATCCTCTCAACAATCTCATACGGTCCGACGTAACGAGGGGCTAATTTTCCCTTGTGTCCAAAGCGCATAACACTGCGAAACGGAGAAACTTTAAGGAATACACGATCACCAACCTGAAACTCAAGAGGTCAACGCCTCTTATACGCATAACTGGCTTGGCGATCCTGGGCAGCCTTCATCCGCTGTCTAATAAGATCCACATGATCTTTCATTTGCTGCACAAAGTCAGGGGCAGATAGCTGCTTCTCCCCCACTTATTCCCAACACACTGACGATCTGCACTTCCTGCCATACAAAGCCTCAAAAGGCGCCATGCCAATCGTCACCTGATAGCTGTTATTATACGAAAACTCAACCAAAGACAACGCGTCTTGCCAGTGTTAGAGTAGATGCCCAACTAGCCAACTTGTGGCGTGTGGGTTTATAGACTCTTGTATGAAACGATCTTTATATATGATATTCGCATTTATTCATGGCTTTCTTTATTTTCATTATGACTATAATGTTAACAATAGTGTTGGATAAAAACCTAAATTGCACCATAGTGTATGTTAGATGTGATAGTGGGTATGACGGCTTTCATGAAACACATCTAATAGTCACTGTGTATTCTGAACTCGTTCCTAGTCGATTGGGCCGTCAAAATGAGGATAAGGCCGCCCGAGATTGAGACTAGTATCTGCGATGCGAAGTACCGTGTTTCATTGGTAGGGAACATTGTGATGTTCTAAGCATACAGATAGATAGTGACCTGGTGATCTATCGAACTACCCTCGTTCGAACTTTCCAAGTGGTTACCATTTGTCGAGTGGATAAGTCCGAGGTCTTGGTTGTACTGATTA
>KQ999311.1:191055-215870 GCA_001598015.1 Dorcoceras hygrometricum | reverse complement strand
AGACTCAACTATGGATATACAATGAGTTTAATACAATTGAGTACTGTAATCTTCTGGTTTTGAATCAATCAAATTAGTTTACAAGTGTAAACCAGAAGATATATCTCGAAGATGAAATCTGTTAAGAACAAAAGGAATGTTCTTCGAGATGTGTTACTGGGACTCGATTGTTCTTTCAATGGAGTTTGTGAGAAATCCCAGTAATAGATGCGAGAGATAGTGTTGGTGAAGAAGCTGTTCTCTGTTTTAATTTCTTCACCTTATATACTCTGATTCAAAAATGGCCGTTAGACAAATTCCAATCTCTTCTGCGCTTGTTAAGGCTAAATTGTCTTCTTTCTATTTCCGTACAACGCTCCTCTGTCAATTGTACTATTTCCCAGAATAGTACAAATCTTGTTTCCTTGAATTGAGGCAATTAGCGCGACTTTATTTCAGCCGTTGATTCTTTCCATCTTGAGCGTTGATTCCATTTCAACAGCTTCTGTAATGTTATCTGCTTCTGCTGATTTTAACATTCGTTCTTTTGTACTACTGCTGAAAATAACTTTGCGCAACTACTGAATTTTCTTGCCCACTGCTGAAATCATCTTTTGCTCAATACTGTGATATTTGTTCCTTCAGCTGCTACTCCGTACTCGACGTGTCTTGCTTTTCAATTTCTTGTTTCATTCTTGTTCATCTACTGATTTCTGCTCAAAACCGATTTCTTTCATTGCACAGCTTCTTGAAACTTCTACAGTAGACGTTTAAATCATTTCCTTTCAAAACGCTGCATTTCTTCTTTTGCACAGACTTTGTTAGAGAAACGCTTCACCAAATTTCTCTAATCAGATTTCCCTTTGCAGGCTTTTCTCCAGACTTCTCTGTTTCTCCATCGTGAACACATGCAGCCAAATTTCTCTTCCAACTTTCTGTACTTCACGTAGGTGATATAAACAGATTCTTCAATTTCAGACTTCACCTTAATTAGCGTATCAGACTTCTCCTATTTCGAACCAGATTTCTCCTTCTTTCAATCTTCCAGACTTCTGCCTTCTTCGCTAATATTTCTTGTTTGCGTCTTCTTCTATATAATTCCAGATTCTCTTCCTCAGACTTATTCTGTGTTTGCTTCAATCAAACTACGCCAGATTTTTCCTCTCTTTAGTGCTTCAGCAAGTTCTCTTCACATGATCAGACTTCATACGAGATTTCACATCAGATTTCTGTCAACCAGATTTGCTTACGTAAGCAATGCTGTCCACGTAATCAAATCTGTTCGAAATTCTTCATCAGATTCCAGCGCTAAATCCGAAACGACGACGTTCTTTCCTTGCGCTTTCTGTAACAAGGACAGACTTCTCCTATATTATTGATATATTCAGACCTCTTAAAATTTCTCTTCTCTTTTAAGTCACGTCCAGGTATCATCTCTTCCAAGAGCAGATTTCTCTTTTCTCAACACATCAAGATTTCTACTTGTTCACGTTAAATCATATTTCTCCTGTCTATAATTGAACCCAACTTCTCTTCTATATGGTTCAAATTTCTGCTGCACAAATTTCTGCTTCGCATTACTGTTTGATTTTCATCAGATTTTCTGTTGATCACGTTAATACAGCTTCTACCAGATTACTTCATCAGATGTCTTCCTCTGTATTGATAAGATTTCTTCTCGATCTTCTACTGTTCAACAGATCCCTACTGTTCATCACCATCATTCCAGATTTCATCTCATTTTTGCTCTTCTAAGTATTTCTTCAGTTTTCTGCCTTCTTCAACACAGCCATATTTCTCTGTTTGTCGATTTCTTCCAGTTCTTCATGTTCACTTGTATTGATTTCTTCCTGGTTCTCCTTCTTCTGCTGAATGATCAGCAGGAGTTTCTTCCTCTGCTGGTTTATCTTTAGATAATATTCCTGCTGGTATACTCTGCTGAATTTCAACACAAGTCTGCTGATAATTTCGAAAGCATCTGCTGATAATTCGAAAGCATCTGCTGATAATTCGAAAGCTTCTGCTGATAATTCGAAAGCTTCTGCTGATATCTTGAATAACTTCACCTGCTGATATACTCTGCATTCAACATAACTTCACCTGCTGGTCTACAAAACTTCTCCTGCTGATTCTCTATTTTTTTTTCATCGAGCTTCTCCTGTACAGACTTCAGACTTTTTGATGTGCTTCTTCATCGAGTTTCTTCATTAAATAACAGGCGCATTCAACCAGATTTCTTCCCTCTGTATTAATAGATTCCTGTTTACTCCATCAAATACTCTGTACACGATTCTTCATTTGATCTCTTGCTCATTGAATATAGCTTGTTGCTGCTGAAACTTCGCGTCTAATATCATCGCTGCTTTCTCTTTCTGTTTATCTTACAAACCAGATTTCTTCTCTCTTGTTAACAGATTTCTCTTGTTAATACTGAAACAGATTTCTCCATTAAATGCCTCCAGACTTCAACTGTGCACTTCACCAGATTTCTACTTCTCAATAAACAGATTTCTTCTTCAAAAAATATTTCTTCTCTTGTCTTATTTGAGTTCTGCACGCTACGTAGAATTGTCAATAACACAATAATAGGTTTTGTGTAATTCAAAACACATTCTGGATCTGTTCACACAGATCCAACATAAATGAATATTTGAAACGTTAAAAAACACCCAACATCGTAAAATCATCGAGTAAAAGGAATACTGAAAGCCAACATGTTTAAAAACCAGTATCTAGACTGCAACATGACAAAACTGAATCATAAAGGCGGTCACAGGGTACTGCTGCGACAGACGCTCAGAGGTCCTCACCGCCAGTCGAAATATACTCATCGACAGGATCATCACCTGCACCATTTAAATCTAGTGAGCCTAGAGGCTCAGCATGCTCTATCGTAATACATAACAAAGTACATACTAATAAAACCACATGCAGGCACATACGTATAGGAACATAATTTCATGACATACGTGCTTGAAAGATCTTAACGTTAAAACATATTGTAGTCTTACATACTTCATCACATAACATATATGTTAAGGCATAACATAAACATAACATAACTTAAAAGAACATGTGAGTCGTATCCATGATGTGAAAGCCATTAATTCGATTGATCAATCTATAAACCAACGTATGTGGTGGTGTGGTTCACCCCGATGTCACACGAGGATCCCTATATGTCACACCTCTATGCTGCCACTTCACCATGATTTCACACATGGATCCATAAGCTCGTTATCATTATACATTAACAGGGGATCCCCGGGCCCGGCTACCCGGCTAACTCCCATCATTACTTTGCCCCACAACACTTCAATCCCTCAAAATATTTTCATTCATGCCTTAACATAACTTAAACTTTCATGATGCATGCGTTTCATAAAAATGATGCAACTTAAAATCTTGGCCCATTAATATATATTTAGTTTCCTTAAAACAATTCATAAATCAATACATAGCATAATACGTTTATAATTAAATATATATTCATGGGCCTATGCATTATTTCCCTCGGTCCGGTCAAGGACTGGCTCAAGTGACTGGCCCACTAACTCTAAGCCCAGATCCCCAACTTAACTTAAAATCATACTAAGTCCAACTCATAATGGCCCAAAAACTTAGAACAAATCCTTTTTAAAATCATTTGAAAGTCTCGGCCCAACATCGTTAAAATAGGGTTAAAACTCATTAAAATAAATATCGGCCCAAATCCACTAATTTGGCTAAAAAAATCCAATTTACTTAAAATTCCAGCAACTTAAAATAGATTTTAACTTAAAATCGTTGAACCCAAATCATTTTGACCAAAAATTATTTTTAACTTAAAAAGTTGACTTGACCCGATAAAAATGACTTGGACTTTAAAAATAAAATAACCCGGCCCAAAAATAAAATAATTCGGACCGGACTTAAAATATTGACTCGACACTTAAACCACTTGACCTGGCCCGATTGAACCGACCCATCGGCCCAAACGAACCGGCCCAAACCAAACACCCAAACCCTAGCCACACACACACCATGCATGGCACAGCGACCAACAGTCAGTCATCGCACTCGATCTCCCTGCTCCATCAACCATTGCCAGAGGCCTTCCGGCTGGACCACCCCCAGGTCCAGGCAGTTCTAACGTGACCAACCTTGCCTCAAACCGTGGCCTAACCAGGGAGAAACAGTCGTTGCAAGTGGACGCACCGGCCATGCTGCACGCCGTCGCGACCACCTGCTGGTATCAGCGATCGTTCTCTCTGCTCCGGCCACCAATGCCGGAGTCCTTACGGCTGGACCACCCCCAGGTCCAGACTGTTCCAACAATACCAACCTTGGCCCAAACCGAGCACGCACGAAGGCGAACGAACGCTGGGAAGTAGCCGCATCGCGCATGCAGAAACACACACTGCACGGTGCCCTACATCTAGCCTTCGGTTCGGCCCCTAAACCTCCACTTCAAACCACTACAAGCCACCCCTAGGACCACCATGAACCACCTAACATCGAGCCAAAACCCCTCAAGCAGTCCATCAACCAAAGCCATGCAAAAAGGATCAAAACCATGAGGTGCACATATGAAAGCATGCATGATCATGGGCATGAACATTGAGATCTGAAACATACACAAAAATTCCATGCATAATCTTTGTAAAAACAGTATATTATGATCTCTATGGTGAGAAAATGAAGAATATAACATGCCTTGATCGATAGGGAAGCGAAAATACGTGATACCGGAGCGGAGGACAATTGGGAAGACCACACCTTTGAGTTTCAATCCAAAACCTTGCAAAGCCACCAAGGGGGGGGGGGGGGGGGTTATCTTGGCCTTGAAAAGGGTTTAAATTTCGAAATTGAAACCTACTCACAATTTAAAACACCTTAACAGCCCGTATAGGCGAAAAACGGGTTCCCCTCCAAAATAATTATAAAAATCCAAATTTTCAGAAATTGTTGCTTAAAATAAAATAAATTCATTCTTCAAAATCCCATGACTTAAAATCTCAATTTATTTTCATTCCGGTCGACCCTAATCTCGTCCTCACGTCCGTAGCTCAAGCAGGCTGAAAAACAACACATGCATACCATGCAGCATAAAATCATAAATAAATCTATAATAAGGCATGTAATCATCTAAAAATATTTTCCTCCTAGTCATGCACTCATTTCTACGTAATCCGAATTTCAGGATATTACACACACGACCATTTGAGGACAGTGCTTCAAGTTTTGAAGAATAAGCAGTTGTTTGCTAAGTTTAGTAAGTGTGATTTCTGGTTGGAGAAAGTTGCATTCTTAGGTCATATTATATCTAAGGATGGATTGAAAGTTGACCCAACTAAGGTAGAAGCTGTTCGCGACTGGGTACCAAAAATGTTTCGGAAGTAAGGAGTTTCTTGGGATTAGCTGGATATTACAGGCGATTTATCCAAGGATTTTCCAAGATAGCAGTTCCCTTGACCTCGTTAACAAGAAAGCAGGTTAAGTATGATTGGACACCATAATGTCAATTCAATTTTGACAAGTTGAAGCAAGCGTTGATAGAAGCCCCTGTGTTAGTTATGCCATCTAATCAAGGAAAGTTTGACATCTATACAGATGCGTCTAAGTTGGGTTTAGGTGTTGTACTAATGCAGGACCGAAGAGTGATTTCCTATGCTTCCAGAAAACTTAAGGATCATGAGAAGAATTATCCCACATATTATTTAAGGGCAGCTGTAGTTTTTGCCCTTAAGATTTGGAGACATTATCTTTATGGGGAAAAATGTGAAATATTCACTGATCATAAGATTCTCAAATACTTTTTCACCCAGAAGGAACTCAATATGAGACAGAGAAGATGGCTAGAGCTGGTGAAGGATTACGATTGTATAATCAGCTATCATCCAGGAAAGGCTAACGTGGTTGCTGATGCTTTAAGTAGGAAGTCTGTTGGTTTAGCCCAGCTCTATGTACAGAGACCATTGGCATATGATATTGAGAGGTCTGGAATAGAAATAGTACCCAAAGGTAGCGCTGTGATTCTAGCAGATCTCTCCATAAAATCAAATCTGATAGACCAGATTCGAGAGGGACAACCCAAAGATGAGCAACTTCAGAAGTGGGTTAAGCAAGATAGAGATAGAGGTAGAAGCCTCTATTTTTCAGAGGAAGGAGTATTAGATTTCATGGGAGAATTTGGGTACCTCAAGTAGATACGCTGAGAATAGATCTCATGACAGAAGCCCATACAACTCCATATTCAATACATCCGGGGAGTACTAAAATGTATAAGGACCTCCAGAAGTTTTATTGGTGGCCAGGAATGAAACGAGACATTTCCAGCTTTGTCTCTGAATGTTTGACTTGTCAATTGGTGAAAGCTGAACACCAAAGACAAGCAGGATTATTGAAACCCTTGCCTATTACAGAATGAAAATGGGAATGTATAGCTATGGATTTTGTAGTTGGTCTACCCAAGACTGTTCAAGGATACAATTATATTTGGGTTATAATAAACAGACTCACTAAGTCTGCTCATTTCTTACCAGTTAAGACAACCTACGATGTGAGTAGATATGCAGATTTGTATGTGAAGGAAATAGTGAGGCTGCATGGTGTTCCAGTATCGATAGTATCTGATAGAGATCCGAAATTCACATCAGCTTTCTGGAAGAGTTTGCATAGAGCTTTGGGTACGAAGCTGACATTTAGCACAGCTTTTCACCCTCAGACCGATGGACAATCAGAAAGGGTGATTCAGATTCTAGAATATTTACTCAGAGCTTGTATTGTGGATTTTTCAGAGAGTTGGGATCTGAAGGTTACCATTGGTAGAATTTGCATACAACAACAGCTACCAAGCTTCTATCCAGATGGCTCCATATGAAGCTCTCTATGGACGCAAATGTAGAACACCTCTTCACTGGGATGAAGTAGGAGAAAGAGCTAGACTAGGACCAGATATTGTAGAGCAAACGACGGAAGCTGTTAGAAAGATTAAAGAACGGATGAAAGCTGCCCAAAACCGGCAGACAAGTTACGTAGATAATAGGAGAAGAGACCTGAGTTTTGATATCGGTGATCACGTATTTTTGAGAATAGCTCCAATGAAGGGAGTAATGCGTTTTGGGAATATTGGACCTTATGAGATTTTAGAAAGAGTAGGAACATTAGCATATCGTTTAGCACTGCCCCCGCATTTGTCGTCAGTGCATAGTGTTTTCCATGTTTCAGCTTTGAGGAAGTATATTCCTAACTCCTCGCACGTATTAAGTAACGAGCCAATTCAGTTAACACCAGATTTGAGTTACTAAGAGAGACCCGAGAAGATTCTTCTTCGAGAAATTAGAAAGCTGAGAAACCGTAGCATTCCTATGGTTAAAGTGTAATGGTCTAACCAATCAGAACGAGAAGCTAGACCGAAGCTGATATGCTTAGTCTTTATCCATATCTGTTTGGTAAGTAATTTCGAGGAAGAAATTCAAATAAGGAGGGTAGAGTTGTAACGCCCCAAAATCCATAGGACCACATAAATAAATATTTTTTATTTTTTAGGGTTAAATTGATATTTTAGGTTTCAGTACAAATTATTTTAATTTAAAAGATGTTTTCTTAAGTTTCAGCATTGAGACACGACGCGAGCAGATTCCAGGAAGATTTCACCTCAAGCGCAAGACACGAGAAGACTTCTTAGTTGTTCGAAAATGTTTAAATGAGAAAAATGTTCTTTTTAAAACCTTTTTGGCAAATTTGCAAGATTAAAATACCGAGAGGGAGATTTTACAAAATTTCACAAATATAGGTATCGTGTGTCATGCTTAATCATAACACATCACCTGCCACTAATCCCCTCCCTTATGATATTGGTTTTGAAAGAAAAGTTAAGTTCATTTCCACTTGTTGAAGAAAACTCTTTCTTGTTCTCTCAAATATTTCAAAGAATCTCGTTGCAGTGGCTTGAGGGAGGATCTCTGCAGGGATCAACTTAACTTGTGTTTCTCAGTTTAAGGCAAGTAAAAGCTGATTCTTGCTACACCATTTTAAAGCATATATTGTTTTTCAGTATGTGTTTGCTTGCCTGTTTTTGTCAAAGATAAAGTTAAGTTCATGTTTATGTATGTTCAAGAATGTTTAAGAAAAGAAAAGATCGGGTTCAAAGATATGTTTTCTATTTTTAAAACTTCTCAGAGTGTTTTAATGAAGATGATGATGTTTTTAAAGTACTGAGTATTTCAGATTTGAGTTCAATATATGTTCATGAAAGTTCTTCTTTCTGGTGAATGGTGACGTCTGAACTTGACTCCAAGTCATCGGTGATGCTAGTTGAATCAGAATCTAGTTCTGGTTTGATAGGCAGCGCTGGTAGCGTTGGTTGTCGGTCGTGATATTGCAGCACCAATTCCATAGTCAGATTTTGTTTCTTACGCTAGCAACCAGATTCCTTGTTCATATCCGAAATTAGTCAGGTTCTATAATGTTGACCACTTCACTTCTGTATTGACGACTGAATGACCCTATCTTTATAACTACTGACTTCATTGACATCTGAGTTGACCAATCTAATTGTGTTGACATCTGACTTATCTCGTTTTGAAGTATTGATATCTGAGTTGACTAAAGTCAAATCTGATTTCTTTTATAAACAATATTTCTATAATGGCATCTGTTTTTCCCGATAGCGTTATAAACCCCGATGTCAAATCTATTTCCTACGCTAACGACACATTTCCTTTTTGTCACATCTGTTTCAATGAGCGTATACCGCTTTTATAGTCAAACCTGTTTCATGATAGAGATTTTTTTTTTAGTTTTCGAACACCATTTTGTTAGACAGATCTGTTTCACTTCAGCGATGAGTTCCCAGTAGTCGAATCTGATGCTCAGTAAGATTTTAAAGAGAACTGAGTTTTTGAAAAGGAAGAGAAACCCGATAATGTTCAAATATTATTTTAACTAGATGTGAGTTTAAAGGAATAAATGTTTAGTTTTAAAGGATTTATGGCATAGATAACAGACGGTCATAATGGAAGGGTGAGTAGTCGTCCAGATGTCGGTTGCCCCTTCACAATGAGCTATATGCTAAAAACTGAATTCAGAAGTCATTTGTTCAGGTGCATAACGAATCTAAGGAGAGCTTCTAAGCCATAAATCACAAGAAAATAATGAAGGGATCTGGGCTATTATCCCCACATCCGAATTTATGAAAGAAAGTTTACGATGAATGTATTCCTTTAAACTATGTAATGTTAAGCTATGTTAAAGTTAAGATGTCTTCCTGCATTAAGTGATTTTGACATAGATAACAGACGGTCATAATGGAAGGGTGAGTAGTCGTCCAGATGTCGGTTGCCCCTTCACAATGAGCTATATGCTAAAAACTGAATTCAGAAGTCATTTGTTCAGGTGCATAACGAATCTAAGGAGAGCTTCTAAGCCATAAATCACAAGAAAATAATGAAGGGATCTGGGCTATTATCCCCACATCCGAATTTATGAAAGAAAGTTTACGATGAATGTATTCCTTTAAACTATGTAATGTTAAGCTATGTTAAAGTTAAGATGTCTTCCTGCATTAAGTGATTTTGACATCTTCAGATTTTACTTGCTGAGCCCCTAGACACATTAGCTTTTAATTGGTGCAGGAGAGACAGATTCGGGACAAGAGGGCGGTGGAATCTGAACGAGCTGTGGTGTTGTGTTTATAGAAGGCTAGCGTTTCCGTGTCTTAGCTGTTTTTGTTTTGATCTTTTGTAAAGTCTGTATTAGATCCATTGCAACAATATTGAGTTCAAATAGAATTCAGAAGTTGTAATATCGCACTTTGCATTTTGTATAAAATCTACATGTTGAGAAATCTGTTTCCGCTATTTAGGTATACGACGCCAATATTTGTATTTGTGTTTCGAATTTTATGTTAGTTATAAGAAATACGGCTTATAACAAATGTCGTTCAGCCCTTATTTTCTTTTATTCTTTCAATTCGTGACCCCATGGGTTTGGGTGTCCCAGTTAAACAATTATAAAATTGTAAAAATACTAATCCTCATAGTATAGCTCAAAAACCAGTCTGTTACATAATCAAATAATCGTTTTTACAACTGAAAATCAGAGAATTGCGGAAGCGAAAATTACATTAACAAAAACTGAATATTCACCAGCCTCAGAACAGCTATTGTTCCTCCTCTTCAACCTGTTCTTCGTTCTTATCTGGGTGGGAGAAGTAAGGGATGAGTTTTTGGGAAAACACTCAGCAAGTGAGGATACCATTCGAGCATCCAAAATATACATATACATATACAGATTCAGACTAGAGCATATAGCAGAAAAGAGCATAGCATAACAGGTAGCACTGATAGTTACTTCGTCTCTATGGTATACTGATCAGTCCCTAATTTTTACTCCTCTAAGGGGTCGAGGTCATAGTTACACCTTGTAACTCAGAGTGCGGAATATTCTGTAGACCCATATTATGATAGAAACATCAATGCTAAAACAAAGCATAGATCATAGCATGAACTTGAGATGAAACGAAATCTGATACGAAGCAAGTGCTCGAACGATAATTCAAAACAGGATTTAACATGAATAATATATAATATTTCAACGAATATATACATAGCAAAAGCCCACTTACAGTCTGCTGAAATTCTTGTCTGGTATACGAAATCTAATACAACTTGTGCAGGATTTCAACTACGAAATCTGATACAGCTTGTGCAGGATTTCAACGTGGAAGCTTACTGGCGTTTTACTGAAATTTTCGGAGTGAGTGAGGAAGGTCTGATGGTACGGACTGTTATAAATAGATGTAGAAGGGAGAGTCAAATTTGGGTGGTTTAATTGGCCATTAACCTCTCTAAATTGACAGTTACGATTGTGAAATCTGATATGTACGCGTGTAGCAGCTTGCTGAAATTCATGAGCTGAGTTTCTTTACCAAATACGAATTTACGTCACCGAATCTGAGTTGACTTGGTCAAAGCTGAGTTGACCGTCCAGAGCTGCGTTGACCAGTCCAGAGCTGCGTTCACCAGTCCAGAGCTGAGT
The DNA here is from genome assembly GCA_001598015.1 of Dorcoceras hygrometricum. Taxonomy (NCBI): domain Eukaryota; kingdom Viridiplantae; phylum Streptophyta; class Magnoliopsida; order Lamiales; family Gesneriaceae; genus Dorcoceras; species Dorcoceras hygrometricum. The sequence goes on along the minus strand of KQ999311.1, from coordinate 204,869 downwards.
TGACCAATCTCAGATCTGAGTTGACTATTTGACAGTCCCAGATCTGAGTTGACTATTTGACAGTCCCAGATCAGAGTTGACCGTTGATCGTCCCAAATCTGAGTTGATCGTTGACCGTCCCAGATTTGAGATTTTTTTTCGGCTGTATTTTCGAGAGCTGATTTTCGGGTTTTCACAGGTGTCAACCCGGTACTACATCAACATACCAACATCTCGAATCGAACATAGCCACCAAGTCTTCAAAAACACCCAAACCAAGACAAATACCATAACAAGTAAAAATATACGGGGAATCTCTCCGGTAAATGATTTGTCTTCAACTCCGACGATATTACATAAAATAAATATGATACATATATCCGGGAAACCAAAAGATGAGATCCAACCTCACGAGCGAGCTACACTGACGGTCTCTCTGTCTGGTGCTGAAATCTAGTTGAGTGACCTATTTTTTGGTTGTACAGATCGGTCCTTGTTACTCAAAACATCATTGAGACTCTACATGATAGGTGTCTCACTTTGATCTGTTTATCGACTCACTTGGGGCCACCAAGTGATGGGATTGGGTGAGGTCCCGATGCATGTAGAAGTCGATGCTTCGTTGTCGATGATTCACCATTCGCCTTGTGCATGGATATCCTATGCCATCTGAGGAGATAATAGTGCCACAAATCTCTGGCCAGAACACTAGATGTGCTTTAGGTAAATGGATTTACCTAGTAGCACATGCGATTTTACTAATTGACCTCCAAGATATATGCATGGCTATCGAATCTCTAGCGACTCTCGATTTACCAATGGTCTTTGATTCGATCGAGATATTTGAGTCGAAAGGACCGTACTGCTAAACATGACCAACTGATTCTTGCAGGCATCAGTGATACCTATGGGATCATGGGACAATATTGCTAGACGCTTTGCCATGGTTCGATGGGTAAGTCCAAATGTGTTTTCGAAGTCACAAGGAGTTGTGAGCTCACGATTAGTTGTACCCCTCAACCATTGAGGGTCACACAAGTACTGGTTTCTCAATTCCCATATGGAAATTGTGACTTCCAGACCCGTGGGAGTCAACGGATTGGACTAAAAAGATTAAAGAGGAAAAAGTAAAGGCTAAAAGCATAAATGAGAAGTTGTAATTCCTTCCAAGGCTTAAATTTGATACGATCAAAAGTAAGGTCAGCTTAATGGTGCAAAAATTTCGTTCGAATTATGAACATGATATTACAACTTCGAATTCTATATGAATCCTCTATTTTTGTAATAGATTTTAATACAGTTTTGAAAAGATCAAAAAACAACAACACGAAAATGCTGGCCTTCGACAAACACACACGCCCCCAAGCTGGTTCAGCTCGCACCTCCCACATGCCCCTGAGCTGCCTCATCTGCACCAGGAAAACTAATGAGCCTAGGGGCTCAATATGTAAAAACTCAGGATAACAAGATCGCATAATGCAGGAAAAAATATACATAAGCTAAAGACATAATTTAAAGGAAGTCAGCTTAAGCTCAAATCTTTCTCATAAATCAGATTGGGACATCAACCCAGATCACTCTTATTTTCTTTGTGACTTATGGCCTAGAAGCTCTCCTTAGGTACTTGCGCTTGATCAAGATAACATCTGAATTCAGGAACTGGGAAATAAATCCCAACTTAGCCGTGAAAGGGATTATAGTTTGCTAACCGTAATCCTGTCCATTTCCTCGTGAAGGGGCACTCTGGTCCATCAACCAGCTCACTCACCCTTCCTGTGGACCGTCTGGTATCTACGCCATAAATCCTTTAAAACTGAAAATCACTTCCTTGAAACTGATGAAATATCTTTTAAACAATGCACTTGAACGGAGGCCGATCACTTAAACTTTTGGGGTTCACTTATTTAAGACTCATTTAACTTTTAGAACCTCACTAAGCGTACAGCTGGGCTGCGAGCTGGTGGTAACTGAAAACCAGCTCGGATGAATAATTAAAGGACGAAGTGCAAGCAGTTTACAATGATCTCAATAAGGAGTAATGGATTATTGACTACTGGTATTGGAATTATTTCATGAAATCTATTCGATGAAAGTGAAGAGCTGAACTCGAGAAAAGGTAGTCCAGCACGGACGCAAGCTGGACCAACACGTGACTGGCTGGTCATCTGGGGTAGAAAAGGTTAAACGTTTTCAATTTAGTTTTGGATAGACCAGCTCAGCTGGAGGGTACTGTACCAGTTTGGAATAAACCAGCTCAGATGGAGGGTACTATACCAACACGAACAATCTCTAAATAGACCAGCTAAGCTTATCCAACCGAAACATAAATCCCGATCAAACCAGCACCGCATATCCATTCAAGGACTGTTAGGATCGAAAATCTGAGGGTGTCCATGAGCTCTCACACAATACACGTAGGCTATCACACAGCCTAGACACCACACCCGTAAGTAGCGTGCGTTTTGAAATTTTTGATATTAAAAACCAGCACGCAACTGCAAAACCAGATCGGCGGGGAGCTGGACCAACAGCTCTGCGAGCTGGTCCGGATCTCATGCGATCTGGTCTCTTCAAATCTTGAGCTATAATAGCTCAGTGTTCTTGAAAGTTAGTGCACCGAGATACAGATTGAGTAATGAATTAAAATCATGCGGAAACAACTCAAACTGAACTCTTATAATAAAGCCTTTTAACAGTTTTAATAGTAGTAAACAAATTTGCAGTGCGTGAATGTAAATGCAGTAAGCTGTAAAGAAATACGCTGAAATTTGTTTATGGAAGATCGGAGCTGAATTTCCTACGTCTCCCCTTCTTCCGCAATCCAGAAGGATCCACTAGAAAACTTTGATTACAGCGGCCCCCGCTGTAACCCGATCCTACGACCAGCAGTCGTAATAACTCCTAGCAACCACTTCACATCAGCCCGTAAGTTGTGTGTCTAACTTCACTTCTTTACTGCCTCAGTGAGAAAGGCTACATACACTTATTTAATGTCTCAGTGCGAAAGACAACATAGACTTGTTTAATATCTCTGTCCAAAGACTACAATGGAGAGTATTTATTTTGATTCACTCAATTTTCTGTTTTTCTCATCTCTAGAATATATGAACGAATCGTGTGTGAGATTTACAGTGTATGTTCAATCTCTCAAATATAGAATCTCACACACTGTGAAATGCTCCTGTTAGAGCTGGTTTAACAATGTATTCCCAGAGCTAGTGCTGTCGACTTGATTATTCTTTGAACCTTTCCATCAGTGCAGTAGCTCACACCAAGGCACTGAACCAGCTTGCATACCAGCTGCCACTAAGTATGCAAACTTGCGACTAGCACTGCTTTGTGTTGTGTAATTTTTCTATTTTACGTTCTGCACTTGCGCAACACACTCTCTGCTGTTATGCTTCTCTGTCTTTCTTCTTTATCCAGCTCATGATATATAAAGCCGCTTAGCAGATTTGCCCGTTGGACACAAAGTTGTAGACGTTGAAAAATCTTCCGACACTTTTGTACTTTGCGTCCTTTGACTTTTAATGTGTTGCAGGCTTTTCTTGACTTGAGCTGTGAAAACCCAGAAATTTAGCTCTCGAAATACAGCAAAAAAAATTCAGCTTTGACTAAGTCATCTCAGATCTGGGACAGTTAACAGTCAACTCAAATCTCGGACAGTCAACAGTCAACTCAGATCTGGGACAGTCTACTCAGCTGATCAACAGTCAAACAGTTAACTCAGATCTGGAACAGTCAACAGCTGATCAACAGTCAAACAGTCAACTCATCTGGTCAACAGTCAACTCAGTTGGTCAACATTCAACTCAGCTGGTCAACAGTCAACTCAGTTTTGGTAAAGTCAACTCAGGTTTGACTGAGTCAACTCAGTTTTGGTAAAGTCAACTCATCTCACGAATTTCAGCAAGCTGCTACATGCGTTACAAATCAGATTACATCTGGAAAACCAACCATCAACAATCGTAACTGCCGATTTAGGGAGATTTATGGCCAAGTAACCGCCCAATTCAATGCCTAATTATGACCATAAAGGGGTGGTTAATGGTAATAAAAATGTGACTTCAAATTCTCAAACCTCTCCTATATATACCACACTTCAAAGATGAAGAAATGCACTGTAAAAACATCAAGAAATCATATCAAAATCGTGCAAAGGCTGCACCATTTCAAAAACAAGAGGTTGAAGTTTTGAGCATTCCAGCAACAATCTAACGGCCTACTATCCAAAACTATTTCCACTCCTCCAATTCTTAGAATCCAATCTCCACCGTCCAGAATTTTCTTCTTTATGTTTTGAATACTAGGTAAAAATTTCACTCCAATCCAACGATTATATTTCCGTAAATAAAATTTGCATGTATGCTGCACAGATTACAGTTGAGGAAACTGCAGCTTTTGTTTATGATCCTAAATTGATTTATAATAACGTCAATATCCGATCTCCACCGTTCCATTTTACTTCGTTTTGTCTTGCATATGGTGTCCAAATTTCGTTCTAATCCAGCGGTTAGACTTTTGTAAAACACCTTTTCAATAATTCTATACAGATTCCATACCAGAAATCTGCAGCTCTTGTCCATCACATAGAAACGGCTGAAAATTTCGTCAAAAAACGATCTTGATCGTTCAAACTTATTTCATCATGTTTTAGATATGTTGTTCAAATTTCATCCTGATCCAAAGGTTATACTTTACCAAAATACCTTTTCAATACTAATGTACCGATTATATAAGGCAAAAATATATATTCTATTCACCATCCCGATATGGATTCAAATGGCTTAAAAGTCTGATCCTTTCCGTTCACAATTTCTTTTCCTTTTGTGAACAAGCCAACCAACTTTGGGCCTAATCCGACAGTTCCGTATACTGAAGACGCATATTCGTGGTCATCTTCGAGTAGCAACCAGATACTGAATCAAGCATTGCCACCATATTTCTCATATTTTGAGCAGTAACCAGGTAAATGGGCTTTTTCTATGTATATATTCGTTTGAAATATTATATGGTATTCATGCTCTATTCTGTTTTGAATTATCATTCGAGCTTTCTTTTTTTGTCAAGTTCATGCTATGATCTATGCTCTATTTTAGCACTGATATTTCTGTCGTAATATGGGTCTACAGAATATTCCGCACTCTGAGTTACTAGGTGTAACTATGGCCTCGACCCTTTAGAGGAGTAAAAATTAGGGACTGATCAGTAAACCATAGAAACGAAGTAATTATCAGTGCTACATGTATATGTTCTGCTCTGTTCTGAAATGTTTCCAAGTTCAATTAAGTTGTATATATATGTATATGTTTGTTATACTTGAATGGTTTCCCCCACTTGCTGAGTGTTTCCCCAAACACTCACCCGTTACTTCTCTCACCCAGATAAAAATGAAGAACATGTTGAAGAAGACGAACAAGAGATGTTCTGGGGCTGGTGAAAACTTAGTATTGGTTAATGTAATTTTTCTTTCGCAAACTTCGAATTTCAATTGTGAAGACGATCATTTTGATTATAAAATAGACTGGTTTTGAGCTGCACTATGAGGCTTGATGTTTTGTAATGAATAATTATTAAACATCACCGGTGTTCACGTCCATGCCCGTTCTCGGGGCGTGACATTTAGTGGTATCAGAGCTAACCAAGTACATAATCCGGCTGGGAAGTTCGAGCAGAAAGAGTTTTGATTTCATACGAAGGAATAAGTTTTACACAAAGATCATCTTTATTCGGAAAGTTAATTTTTTCCTGAAGTGATTTTTTTTTACGAAAATCACAACTTTATTCAAAAATTGATATCTCTTTCTAAAATTTCAATTATCCGAAATTTCAATTCCTTCCAACTTTTCTAATCATCACAAAATTCATTTCATCCGATTTTTCTGATTTCATTCGGAAAGTTCAGTTCCATCCAAAAACTTTTTGGTGTCATCCGATTTTTTTTGGAATCTTTTAATTTTTCCGGAAAATTATCCTTTATTCGGAAATCTTCTATTCCATCCTCTAGAATTTAGGATTCTTCATCGATAAATATTTCCTAATCCGGATAAAATTTTAGTTCACCAGCTAGATTTCTTTGATCTGTTTGAGTTAGTTTCTCCAGAAGAATTTCCTTACCAGGTTGAGTTTTTTATTCATTTACTCGACCATAATCTTCTTGTCCATGTCAACAAATCCATACAGCTTACCTCCATGAAATAATCTAGAAATCCCCGATCGTCATTTCATCATCAATTATTCCATAAAATGATTCTTCTTCCCATACCCATGCTACAACCACCATTCATATGAAGCAGATAACACTTAACAGTCAAACTTGAGTGATTCTTCTTTGGCCTAGACCAAAATTATAAACGAACCGGCTACCATCAAAGAGGAGTGGGAGATCACAGTTCACCACATCCATCGGGAGTTAATATGAGAACTCAAGTATCGAGGACGAAACTTCTTTTAAGGAGGGAGGGATGTGAAAACCCAGAAATTTAGCTCTCCGAAATATAACAAAAAAAAATTCATCCTTGACTAAGTCAACTCAGATCTGGGACAGTCAACAGGCAACTCAGATCTGGGACAATCCGTAGTCGACTCAGATCTGGGACAGTCAATTCAGCTGATCGATAGTCAAACAGTCAAAAGGTCTCACGAAGCCGGTCACCAGTAGGTCTATGAAAGGATTTCGAGCTTGATAAGCTGCAAACCAGACGTACTTGAAGCGGGAAAATCAGATCTGAAACAGTCAACTCAGATGGTCAACAGTCAAACAGTCAACTCAGCTTTGGAACATTCAACTCAACTGGTCAACAGTCAACTCAGGTTTGGTAAAGTCAACTCAGCTTTGGCTGAGTCAACTAAGCTTTGGTAAAGTCAACTCACCTCACGAATTTCAGGAAGCTGTTACGCGCGTTACAAATCAGATTACATGTAACGCCCCAAAATCCATAGGGCCACATATTTGAATCTTATTTATTTCAAATGTCAAAATGACAATTTAAATGTTAGCATAAGCTATTTTATGAGCTGATTTTATTAATTTCAGAAGTGAGGCACAACGCAGCAAGTTCCAGAAAGATGTCACTCCGAGCGCAACTCACGAGCAGATTTTAGAAATTTGTTGAAAATGATTTTTAGGAGAACGAAATTTTTCTTTTTAAAAGGGTTTGGTAGATTTTCAAATTAAAATATTGAGAGGGAAATTTTACTAAAATTCATAACTTTAAATAAGTTGTGTCATGCTTGATGATAACACCTCACTTGCCACTAATCTCTCCCATACAAATACCTTTTTTGAAGGAAAGATTCGTTTTCATTTACAGAAAGAAAACTCTTTTGTGTTCTTTCAAATATTTTAAAAGAAAGCTCGCTGTGATTGCTTGAGAAGGAGGAACTCTGCAAGAACCTACTGCCGTTGTACAAGCTCAGTTCAAAGGCAAGTAAAAGCTGATCCTTTGCTACACCATTTGAAGCATATATTGATTTTCTCATTTTATGGATCTGCTTGCCTGTATGTTCAAGTTATGTTTAAGTTTATGTTCAAAGAATATTTACGAATGTTTAAAGAAAAGAAAGATTGGGTTCAAAGATAAGTTTTCTGCTTCCTAGTTTTCCAGAATGTTTTACGAAGTAAAAGATGTTTTCAAAGTACTGAGCAGTTCGGATTTGAGTGATGTACGTTCATGAATGTTCTTCTTTCTGGTGAATTGTAACATTTGAATTTGACTCTATGTAATCGGAGATGCTAGTCGAATCAGAAACTAAGTCTGGTTTGATAGGTAGAACGGGTATCGTAGATGTCATTCATGATGTTGCAGCACCAAGTTCTTATTCAGACTTCATTTCCTATGTTAGCGACGAAATTTCATATTCAAAAACAGAAGTTTTCAATTCAGTTTCGTGTTTTCGCTACACATCAGATTTTGGTCAGATTTCACAGTATTAAATACTTCACTGCTGAGTCGCTTGCAATTATTCATTGACATCTGAGTTGACCAACTTAATTGTGTTGACATATGAGTTGACCAAGTGGCAGCTTTTTTACTCCTAAACACTATTCCGTTGGACATATCTGTTTCACGCTAGCTTTACTATTCTATAATCAGACATCTGTTTCTTTTTAAACACTATTCCTGCGTTGACATCTGAGTTGACCAACGACATCTGTTTCAATGTTAACGATGTATTTTCATAATCGAAATCTGTTTTGTTTTCTAGTAAGTTTCCTATTAGAGAAATATGTTCGCATTTCAGCGATCATTTTCCAGCAGTCAAATCTGATACTCAGTAAGTTTTAAAATAGGAAGAAAGTTTTAAAAGAAGCGAACCCAGTGAGATTTCAAAGAAGAATTTCCAAAGATAGGAGTTTAAATGAATGTAAGTTTATTTTTAAGGATTTATGGCATAGATAACAGACGGTTATAAAGGAAGGGTGAGCAGTCATTGAGAGTGTCGATTGCCCTTTCACAATGAGCTATATTCTAGAACTGATATCAGAAGTCATTTGATCAAGTGCACAACGGACCTAAGGAGAGCTTCTAAGCCATAAATCATAAAGTTTAAGAAATTAAATGAAGGGATCTGGGTTATTGTCCCCGCATCCAAGTTAAGAAAGAAAGTTTAAGAAGTTTACGAAAGAATGTTTATGTATAAATGAAGTTCCTTTAAACTCATTTATGTAAATGTTCAGATGTCTGCCTGCGTTAAATGACTTTGTTATTACTCAGATTTTTACTTGCTGATCCCCTAGGCTCATTAGCTTTTAAAATGGTGCAGGTGAGACAGTTAAGGGACAAGCGGAAGGTGGAAGCTGAGACAGTTGGGTGGTGAAGTGTTTATCTATGGACAGCGTTTTCCGTGTCTTAGCTGTTGTTGTCTTTTATCTTAGACATCTGTTTTAGATCAGTTGCAACAGTAGTAAATTCCTATAGAATTTCAGATGTTGTAATATCGCATTTGCAGTATATATGAAATCTGTTTTTCCGCAATTTTAAGTATTTGGCGCCGAACGTGTGTATGTCAGTTTGTGTTTGTGTTTCGAAATTTTTTCTAAGTTATAAGAAATACAGTTATAAAAAATTGTCTTTTAGCCCTTCTTTTTATTTCAAAATTTTAATTCACTACAAATCGGTGACCCCGTGGGTTCGGGTGTTCACAATGTGGTATCAGAGCAATGTTCCTGAGATAAACACATGCACTGTCAGTTGGATCAGATTTCATCGATCGTTTCTCCAAAGCTATGAGTTTATTTTTCAGAGCATTGTCTTTAAATTTTTAGCATGTTCTGATAATTATGTGTGGTGGATTACGGGCTATAGATTATAAGATGTCAGGAAGAGGAAGAGGTAGAAGAGGTAATCCCTTAGAGGAAACCAGTCCTGATAGTAATGCAAGTATCACTCAACTCTTGAGGTTGCTGGTAGAGCAAACCGGCAGGGGTAATGGCCAATCTTCTAGCAGTAGAGGACCAAGCCATGATGATCCCCAAGAAAAGTTCAGAATGCAGAAGTCGAAGGAGTTTAGTGGTACAACAGATCCATTAGTTGCTGAAAAGATCAAATCGATGGAAGTTATCTTTGAGTACCTCCAGATGCCAGATTTAGATAGGCCTAGGTGTGCTATCTATATTCTAAGAGATGACGCCATGATTTGGTGGGAAGGAGCTAAGCTGTCTGTGGAATTGTTGAATCTTACTTGGACAAATTTCAAACAAGTATTCTTTGAGCAATACTTTACGGTAGACAAGAGGTCTGAATTGAAGAGGGAGTTTCTGACCCCGAAACAGGAGAGCATGACTGTACAGGAGTATGTGCGGGCATTTGAAAGAGGGTGTTACTTTGTGCCCTTGATAGGTAACGACCCGGAAGAGAAGTTAAGTCATTTTGTGGAAGGATTGAAGCCTATGTTCAAGATGATCGTTAGGCTATCTGTGCCCAAGACTTTCAGAGAATCAGTGGATAGAGCCCTGCAAATTGAAAGAGACTGGAAAGATGTTGATGAAGAAAGGCAGCAGAAGAGGCAGGCCTTTCAGCAGAAATATCAGAGGCCCTTCAAGAAGCAAAATAAGAATCAAGCAGAGGCCTCAAGAGCAGAAACCTCTACCGATCCAACCCATTAGTGCAGTTCCAGCCAGCAACAGCAGAAACCGTGTCAAGATGATCGTTAGGCTATCTGTGCCCAAGACTTTCAGAGAATCAGTGGATAGAGCCCTGCAAATTGAAAGAGACTGGAAAGATGTTGATGAAGAAAGGCAGCAGAAGAGGCAGGCCTTTCAGCAGAAATATCAGAGGCCCTTCAAGAAGCAAAATAAGAATCAGCAGAGGCCTCAAGAGCAGAAACCTCTACCGATCCAACCCATTAGTGCAGTTCCAGCCAGCAACAGCAGAACCGTGTGTCCCAAGTGTCAGAAGATACACCCTGGTCAATGCAGACTTGGACAGAATGTCTGCTACAGATGTGGGTTGCCAGGGCATATTATGAAGAATTACCCAAAGTCAAGGCAACTGGTGACCAGTAGAGCCTATGTGATGACAGCTGATCAAGCCAACCCAAACTCGACAGTAGTCACGGATAAGATTATGATTGCTGGTTTGCCTTCTATGGCTTTGATAGATTCAGGAGATATGCATTCCTTTATAGCAGCCAAGTTTTTTAAGAAGTTACCCTGTTAGGATAAAATTTATAGTTTTGGTGATAACAAAATAGGACAAGTTAAAACTGGATAAACAGACACAAGCTTCTAAACCAGTCGCAATACAGGCTCTTGGTATCCAGACGCAAACTACAGTGATATTGGGTATTCAGACGCAGGGAATATTGATTCAGATGTTGAGTATCCAGACGAGAGCTACAGTACCTTGTATTTATCGACGTGTTACATAAACAGACGAGAGATAATGTTTTGGTAATCCAGACGTAGTGTACAGTAGTTTGAAAAACCAGACGCAGTGTACAGTACTTCCAGTCGCAGGATAGTATCGGTAATCCACATGCAAGCTACAGTGCTCTTATAAACCAGACGCAAGGTACAGTGTCTTCATAAATCAGACGCAAGAAGTCAAATGGTAGCGTGTGCAAAACGACAGCATTTAAACAAGTTGAAGCGACACCGTATTATAACCAGTCGAGAGCTACAATGGCGTTATAACCAGACGAGAGCTACAGTGAGTTTCTTAACCAGTCGAGGGTATTTGAGGAGAGCGATGACAAAACGATGTCGCTTGAATAAGTTGATACGACAGCGTTTTGACTTCACGCTAGAAACCAGTCGTTGGGTTATATAAAGAATCAGGCGCTGGAAAACCAGTCGGTGCATACTTGGAAGTATTTTCCAGTCGCAACATTTGAAACCACGATGAAGGAAATTGGATCTGGTTATCAAAGTAACTTCAGGCGAAAGCTTAAATTGATTCAAATACGATCGTATACTCAAAATGGAAAAGATATGTAGAATCGTACAATTGCCTGGAATTAAGGAGACAAGGTAGGTACTATTTTGGGTAAATAGTACGATGTACAGAGGCCGTTTTTCAATGCTTGCACAGAAATGGAAAGAAGACAAATTGGCTCTGTCAATGAGCAATTTTACCTTGTAGTTGAGCAGGAATTACTGTGTAAAAATTTGACAGTGATTCAAACGAGATTTATTTTCCTTTGAAGAATTTATGACCGTTGCAATAGAAGCCTATAAATACCAGGAGCTGGATTGAAGAAACCATCCTTCGCTATTATTTTATTGCGGTCACGCTGTCAAAATATTATCACGAGCTTTCCTTGCATTCATCTTTATGAAGCTCGAAGACTTGAAGAATACAACCTTTTTATTCACTGAAATATCTTCAAGTCATCCTCTCGTTCATCCTTTGAATCGAGTTTCTTTGTTTAAGAAACCAGAGGATTTTACAGTACTCAGATCGTGTATTCATTGTCATATTCTATTGAGTCTGTAACGAACTGTCTTTGTGAAGAAGTTCGAAAAACATACAAGTGTTGTAAAAACCAGCAGCTGCGTCTGCGTGGAGTGTTGTGAAATACTAGGAGTTCTCATAGCTGCTGGCTGTGGGATCGGGTGTTTGTAGAAGGCCTACTTTCATCAAATCTTCTAGTGATACCTTCCGATGAGGAAGAAGGGGAGACGTAGGATATTAATATCCGAACTTCCAGAAAAAAATCTCTGAACCCTTATCTTTTACTTTACGCACTTACATATTGCTTCTTATTTACTGTTCACAAGTTAATCGGTTTATTCCGCACTTTTAAAAGTTAACCGAGAAACTTGCATAAAACTGAAATACCTTAAGTCTGTTAACTCAGGCTTAAGTTAAGCTGTGCTTGTAAAAAATTTTAAAAGATTTCAAAAATCGAAGGAGTTCATTCAACCCCCCTTCTGAACTCCTCTCAGGCTTAAGTTAAGCTGTGCTTGTAAAAAATTTTAAAAGATTTCAAAAATCGAAGGAGTTCATTCAACCCCCCCTTCTGAACTCCTATTTACTTATTGATCCTATTTCTGGGACCATCAAGTGGTATCAGAGCAGGCAAATTTCAGTTATTGAACAGTTGTGTTTCGTGCTTTATTATATCTTAATATGTCGATCTCTCACAACAAGATTCCTTTGTTTTCGAGGGAAGAGTATGATGACTGGAAGATTAGGATGCAAGCACATCTAGCAGCCATGGATGATGACATGTGGTATGTCATCACAGAAGGACCGCTGAAGATAATGAAGCCAAATCTAGCGGTTGCTGTAACAAGTGGCGAGCCTCAGTTTCTTCCGAAGGCCAGACACGAATATAACAATGAGGATAAGAAAAAGGCGAATCTAGACATGTGGCAAAGGACATATTATTCAAGACGCTGGACAAAGACAAGAACATGTTCAGCAAGATCAAGAACTGTACTACTGCAAAAGATATCTGGGAAAAGCTAACCCAGATCTGCGAGGGCAATGACGAAACCAAAGAAAACAAACTAACAGTAGCCCAGCAGAAATATGAATCGATCAAAATGAAGGATGGAGAGACCATGGCCGAGTTTTAATAAAGATTTAGCACTGTGGTGATTGAGCTGAATAGTTTGGGCAAAGAATACAGCAACAGGGAGTTGGCGTTGAAGGTCATGAGAGCGCTACCCAAAGAATGGGACGTGAAGACAATGGCCATGAGGGAGTCAAAAGACTTGAACAAGCTAGAGCTGCACGATTTGTTCGCCAACTTGAAATCATATGAGTTCGAATTGGAGACAAGATCAGAAGCTGGACCCTCCACCTCCCAGCCGACAAAAGCCCTTGCTGCTACAACTGCTGAACCATGCTCACCCAGTCACAAGTATGACAAAAAAGTACTGGTTGCTGAGGAAAGCACCAAGAACTGGGCAGATAGTGATTCAGAATCTTCATCCAGGAGTTCATCCTCAAGTGACAGTGAACAGGAGGAAGTTCATTGTCTCATGGCTAACCAAACAGATGACGATGAGGTATTTGATTTTTCCAACGTTGAATTTACACGTGAGGATCTAGTTCAGGCACTGAACGATATGGTCTATGAGTACAAGACTCTATCTCACACATTTGAGGAAATCAAGGCCGAAAACGCAAGTCTAAAAAATTAGTTCAGCAGAATCGAGTTCTGACGAGCTTGAGGTTACTGATAGTTTAAAGACTGAGTTGAGTAAGCTGAGAATAGAGAATGAATTGTTGAGAAGTGAGTCCAGCGAGCTCAAGGCTGAAGTTGAAAAGTTAACTAAAGAAATGAGCTCCTGGACCCAATCAGCTCGTGCTTTCCACAAATTACAAGAAATCCAAAAGTCAGCACATGATAGAACTGGCTTAGGTTTTAGTAATAGCGAA
>KQ999311.1:154455-167676 GCA_001598015.1 Dorcoceras hygrometricum | reverse complement strand
GTGGATTTTGAATCAGCAGAGATGACGTCAGCGTGACGCAATAAGAGCTGCTGGTTTAGTTTCGAGTTTGAAGTCGCTGCTGGCAGATGTTGCATTTAGCGTGAGATTGAACGAGGAAGCGACACGTGTTAGTCAACATTTTGGAGTGTTGACTATTGGATTCAGCAGTTGTGCTTGTGTGGAGCGATCAGCTGATGGTTTGAGGAATCAGTCGCAAGAGCTGTTAATAGATATGATGGCGTAGGCGTGACGTATTCCTTGCTGTTGGTAGTAGATTGCGTTGTGATGGTTGCTTCTGATCAGCAGGCGCGCAAATACTAATGTTGATAAGCGGCGTCGTTTGAATTAGTTGAAACGCTGCGTTTTGAGCTTTTCGTTTGAGAGATCAGCTGTTGGTAGCAATGTTTACGTAACTAAAGTGACGTCGTTTGGATTAGTAGATGCGTCGTCGTTTTGAGTGACTTCACGCGACCAGCAGATGGATTGTTTTGAAGAGAGAACTGTTACCAGTTCTTGGTCGTTTTGCTTGCGAGAGCTGTTGTCAGCTGGTGTTTGCTACGGCGTCGTTTTGATAAGTTGGAACGGTGTCGTTTTGAAGTGTTTACGTGCGATTGCTTATTTGGTCGTTGCTGCTGAATTTAACGAAAGGAAAGAGAGGGCTGCTGCTGATAGACTTCTGCTGGACACTTCGATTGATTTTAATGAATCAGCAGGCGAGGATTTAAGAGGTATTTATAGAAGTGTTGATCGACACTTAGAATTATTTTGAGCCAGTTATTTCTTATCTCTTCTTCTCCAAACCCTCGTCGAGCTACTGTTCACCGTGACTTTCCACCGCGGATTTCCATCGCATCTAGCCTTTGTTTTTGACGTTCTTGGTGGCGCTGGACTCCTTGAGACTTGCTCTCTCCATTGATACTAGTTTGGAAGCTAGGAGTGACGAGTTGAGAAATCCCGTAGGCCCTGCTCGTTCGTGAATTGCTGGTTTCGTTGAGCAGATTCAGCAGTTGTTTCTTTTGAGCTTTTGGGTGAGCATTTCTTGTAGTTTGAGCTCGGTTTTTAGTAGTTAATGCCTGCATTGAAGTGTAGGATCGAAGTATGCTTCTGGCCGTAGGATTAGCGTGATTATGTAGTTGAATTGAGCTAAGATATTAGCTATGTTGTAACAGATTTCAGCTTCCAGGAAGTTCCTGCTGCGTGAATTGATCCAGGAGAAATCTGTTAGGTAATTCGAAGAAGGAAGGTACGAATTGAGCAGCTCTTAGCAGTTTCGAGCTTGAGCATGGCTATAATTCGATGTTGTGAAATCTGTTGCTTTACTGATAGGTGCTTACGTGAATCAGTTACTGTTTTGATTGAATGTGTATACTGTTTTACGTTTAGGCATATTATGTATTGAGCATGGATATTGAATGGCATTCATGCATACATCTTGAGCCTGATTTACAGATTTGATTTGATAACCTGATTTGGGTGCCACGTTGTGACTGGCCGACTGTTGGGTCATGCCCGAAAAGTCCAACGCTATCGTCGGAGCGGTGACTACCGGATACGAGTGTCTACCGCCGAGCTGTGATGGGCTGACGGGCCTCGATGATCACGGACCGATGATTTCCAGGGTTGATAGACCGTGGTATAGAGGCGACATGTTATGATTTGCCGGTTGTTGCACCGGTTTAGCTGACTGATTTCCTTTGACAGCCTCATGCATTCATAGCAGATAGACCGTGGTATAGAGGCGACATGTTATGATTTGCCGGTTGTTGCACCGGTTTAGCTGACTGATTTCCTTTGACAGCCTCATGCATTCATAGCATTGATTTATACCATGTTGCATGTTTATCTGCTTTGATAGCTCTTCGTACTGAGGCTTGACCTCGTACTTGTTTTCTTGCTTTTGTTGTTTGGGTTTGCGCTGCCCATTTGCAGGAGTTTCAGGTAACCTAGCTGGGCAGAGTGGAAGTTCAGCTGGTCGATCCCTATGTCCCTGAGTCCCAGTCTATTTATGTTATGTATTGAACCGGGGGATGCCCTATGTTATCATGTATTGGGGATCTGTATTTTGAATTGATTTTATGTGGTTACTTGTTGTATGAGTTTGAGTTAACTCATATTTTGAGTATTGAATATTTTGAATGTATGATTTGAAGTTCAGGCCCATTGTATTTCGAAAAAAAAATTTTTTAAGCCCTGATTTTAAGCTTCCGTGTTTATGCGCTTATTATGTGTTAATTGTTAGTAATTAGCACGGGGCCTGACACAGTGTACAGTAGTTTGAAAAACCAGACGCAGTGTACAGTACTTTCAGTCGCAGGATAGTATCGGTAATCCAGATTCAAGCTACAGTTCTCTTATAAACCAGACGCAAGGTACAGTGTCTTCATAAATCAGACGCAAGAAGTCAAATGGTAGCGTGTGCAAAACGACAGCTTTTAAACAAGTTGAAGCGACATCGTATTATAACCAGTCGAGTGGCGTTATAACCATACGAGAGCTACAGTGAGTTTCTTAACCAATCGAGGGTATTTGAGGAGAGCGATGACAAAACGATGTCGCTTGAATAAGTTGATACGACAGCGTTTTGACTTCACGCTAGAAACCAGTCGTTGGGTTATATAAAGAATCAGGCGCTGGAAAACCAGTCGGTGCATACTTGGAAGTATTTTCCAGTCGCAACATTTGAAACCACGACGAAGGAAATTGGATCTGGTTATCAAAGTAATTTCAGGCGCAAGCTTAAATTGATTCAAATACGATCGTATACTCAAAATGGAAAAGATATGTAGAATCGTACAATTGCCTGGAATTAAGGAGAAAATGTAGGTACTATTTTGGGTAAATAGTACGATGTACAGAGGCCGTTTTTTCAATGCTTGCACAGAAATAGAAAGAAGACAAATTGGCTCTGTCAATGAGCAATTACCTTGTAGTGGAGCAGGAATTACGGTGTACAAATTTGACAGTGATTCAAATGAGATTTATTTTCCTTTGAAGCATTTATGACCGTTGAAATCGAAGCCTATAAATACCAGGAGCTGAATTGAAGAAACCATCCTTCGCTATTATTCTATTGCGGTCATGCTGTCAAAATATTATCACGAGCTTTCCTTGCATTCATCTTTACGAAGCTCGAAGACTTGAAGAATACAACCTTTGTTATTCACTGAAATATCTTCAAGTCATCCTCTGGTTCATCCTTTGAATCGAGTTTCTTTGTTTAAGAAACCAGAGGATTTTACAGTACTCAGATCGTGTATTCATTGTCGTATTCTATTGAGTCTGTAACGAACTGTCTTTGTGAAGAAGTTCAAAAAACATACAAGTGTTGTAAAAACCAGCAGCTGCGTCTGCGTGGAGTGTTGTGAAATACTAGGAGTTCTCATAGCTGCTGACTGTGGGATCGGGTGTTTGTAGAAGGCCTACTTTCATCAAATCTTCTAGTGATACCTTCCGAGGAGGAAGAAGGGGAGACGTAGGATATTAATATCCGAACTTCCAGAAACAAATCTCTGAACCCTTATCTTTTACTTTACGCACTTACATATTGCTTCTTATTTACTGTTCACAAGTTAATCGGTTTTATTCCGCACTTTTAAAAGTTAACCGAGAAACTTGCATAAAACTGAGATACCTTAAGTCTGTTAACTCAGGCTTAAGTTAAGTTGTGCTTGTAAAACATTTTAAAAGATTTCAAAAATCGAAGGAGTTCATTCAACACCCCCCCCCCTTCTGAACTCCTATTTACTTATTGATCCTATTTCTGGGACCATCATACCCATTAAGCCTGATAAAGTAGCTATAGGATTTTGCGTAACAGTACCTTCGGGAGAAGAGTTAATATCCCATGACTTGTTTCGAGGCTTAGAACTTAGACTTCAAGGGCATTTGATTACTTCTAATTTAATTGTATTGCCAATGCCTGAGTTCGATATGATTTTGGGAGTATACCGGTTGACTAAGTATGGAGTAGTAATAGACTTTAAGCTTCGAACAGTAGGGGTTAATCCACCCAGAGGAGATCCATTTAAGTTTGAAGCCAATATTGTTTGGAGGATTCCCCGTATTATATCAGTTCTTAAAGCTCAACGTTGTTTGAGGAAAGGAGGGGTAGGATTCTTGGCAAGTTTGTCGTCCTTAGCAACGATTAGTAAGCCACAACTTTCAGATGTGGAGGTGGTGAGCGAATTTCCCGAAGTTTTTTCAGAGGATATTCATGGATTACCACCAGACAGAGAACTGGAATTTTCGATTGACTTAGTTCCAGGAGCAGCTCCAGTTTGGAGACAACCCTACCGTCTAGCTCCGTCGGAGATGAAGGAATTGAAAGAACAGATACAAGATTTGTTAGATGAGGGATTTATTATACCATGTACGTCCCACTGGGAGCCCCTGTTCTTTTTGTTAAGAAGAAAGATGGGAGTCTGAGGTTATGTATAGATTATCGGGAGTTGAATAAACTAACCATTAAGAATAAATATCCCCTTCCTAGAATTGAAGATCTTTTTGACCAGTTGAAAGGATCAGTAGTCTTTTCTAAGATTGACTTGAGATCTGGTTACCACCAGTTAAAGATTAAGGCATCAGATATCTATAAGACAGCCTTCAGAACTCGTTATGGTCACTATGAGTTCTTAGTAATGCCTTTTGGACTTACGAATGCTCCATCAGCTTTCATGGATTTAATGAATAGAGTTTTCCAACCATTTCTGGACCAATTTGTAGTTGTGTTCATAGATGATATCTTAGTATATTCTAAGACCATATTTGAGCATGTCGATCATTTGAGGACTGTGCTTCAAGTGTTGAAGAATAAGAAGTTGTTTGCTAAATTTAGCAAGTGTGACTTCTGGTTGGAGAAAGTAGCATTCTTAGGTCATATTATATCTAAGGATGGATTAGAAGTTGACCCATCCAAAGTAGAAGTTGTTCGTGACTGGCCAGTACCAAAATCTATTTCAGAGATAAGGAGTTTCTTGGGTTTAGCCAGATATTATAGGCGATTTATCCAAGGATTTTCTAAGATAGCTGTTCCCTTGACCTCGCTGACGAGAAAGCTGGTTAAGTATGAATGGACTCCAGAATGTCAAATCATTTTTGACAAGTTGAAGCAAGCGCTGATGGAAGCCCCTGTGTTAGTTATGCCATCTGATCAAGGAAAGTTTGTCATATATACAGATGCGTATAAGATGGGTTTAGGTGCTGTGCTGATGCAGGACCGGAGAGTGATTTCCTATGCTTCCAGACAACTTAAAGATCATGAGAAGAATTATCCTACACATGACTTAGAGTTGACAGCTCTAGTTTTTGCCCTTAAGATTTGGAGACATTATCTCTATGGGGAGAAGTGTGAAATATTCACTGATCATAAGAGCCTCAAGTATTTCTTCACACAGAAGGAATTGAATATGAGGCAGAGGAGATGGCTAGAACTAGTAAAGGATTATGATTGCACAATCAGTTATCACCCAGGGAAAGTCAATGTGGTGGCAGATGCCTTGAGTAGGAAATCTGTTGGGTTAGCTCAGTTTTTGGTCCAGAGACCATTGGCGTATGATACTGAGAAGTCTAGGATAGAAATAGTGCCCAGTGGTAGTACTATGGTTTTGGCAGATTTCTCCATAAGATCAAATCTGATAGACCAGATTCGAGAGGGACAACCCAAAGATGAGAAACTTCAGAAATCGGTTCACCCGACCTTACCTCGGGATCCCTATATGTCACACCTTTGTGCCGCCACTTCACCATGATGTCACACATGGATCCATAAGCTCATACATTAAAACAGGGGATCCCGGGCCCGGCTACCCGGCTAACTCCCATCATTAAACTTTGCCCCACATCACTTCAATCCCTCCAAATATATTTCCTTCATGCCTTAACATTTCATAAACTTTCATGATGCATACATTTCATAAATATTATGCAATTTAAAAGGCTTGGCCCATCAATATATATTTAATTTCCTTTAAACATTTTATACTCAAATACATAACATACTACGTATATAATTAAATATATATTCATGGGCCTATACATTTTCTCGGCTCGGTCAATGACTGGTTTCGGGGCCTGGCTCGCTACTTCTAGACCAAACGTCGCTCAAAAAATGGCCAATGAAACGAATGTTCACCGCTTTTTCCCTTTTTTTTTTGCCTATTTTCTTAAATATTTGATTTCTTAAAAATCAAGACTAAAAAGAGATTAATTAAAATCAATTTTGACTTCTAAAAATCATTTCGGGACCTACAAAAATCGATTTTGACCTTTAAAAGCAATTCCAATCGATTTTGACCTTGAAGGTCGATTTTGACTAAAAGACTGATTTTGACCAAATTAAATTCCAAAAATTCGATTTTGACTTAAATAAAATTCCTAAAGCCCTAAGTTTGACTAAAAACTTAAAATTAGACATAACTAAAATTATTTAAAAGATTTGACTCAATTTGGACCTTCTGGCTATTTTCTTTAAAATTGAACATTTGACACATTAATAAAAATAACAGGTCCATAATTAAAATAACTTGACCCCATTTTAAAATATTTGACTCGGGACTCGAAGAACCGATCCGGTCCAACCGAACCAGCCGAACCGATTCAGTAGACCGAACCATAGCAAAATTAAACCCTAAACCAACAATCACATGCCTACCCTCATGCGCAGCTGCGACCAGCAGCCACTTCGCGCGATGGTTCTCCCTGATCCGGCCACCACTGCCAGATCCCTTCCGTCTGGACCACCCCCAGGTCTATACGGTTCTAACGTGACCGACCTTGGCTCAAACCGTGGGCTAACCAGGGAGAACTGGTCGCTGCAAGTGGACGCTCCAGCCATGCTTTTCCGTCGTGACCACCTGCTGGTCTTCGCGTTCGTTCTCCCTACTCCGGCCACCAATTCCACAGCCCTTCCTACTGGACCACCCCCAGATCTAGACGGTTCTAACGTGACCAACCTTACCTCAAACCATGGACGGACCAGGGAGAACGAACCTCTGAAAGTGGACGCACCAGCCCAGCGGCGCGATGCGCCCTTCACGACTTCTACAGCATGATGTAGTTCGCTCGAACCCTTAGCCACTATCCTCCCTTCATCTAGACCACCATGAGTTCCCTAGGAACCCCTAGAACCGAGCCAAAACCCCTGGAAATTGCCATGACCGAAGCCTCAAGACAAGAAAGCGTAAAATGTCAAAAACCATGAGTCTCATGCATGAACTATGAACATAGAGGTAAAGATCCAAAATATTCACATAAGAGTCATGCAAAACCTTTATAAAACAGTGTATTATGATCTAAATGGTGAGAAAAGAAGAATACAACATGCCTTGATCGAAGAAAGGAGTAGAGATACGCGTTACCGGAGCGGAGGACAATGGATTAGACCAAACACCTTTGAGTTCCAACCAAGGATCTGAAAATCCGAACACCTAGGGGAAAGAGGAGGCTGAAGTCGACTGATGGAGGAGTAGGAGTAGGTTATTTTCGAAATTGTGGGAGGTGAGTGAATGAGAGGTGTACAAAAGACCCCCTCCAACTTGTTTTAATTAAAAATAAAAGGCTTAATCCCAAAACTAACCCTCCTCTAATTAAAAAAGCTTAAAAATACTTAAAATTCAGACTTCAAGCCTCTAATTTTCGTAATATAAGGTCTCTCAATTTTAAAAGTGTAGTAAAATTCATAAAAATAGCCCGCATAGGCGAAAAACGGGTCTCCCTCGATAACTGTGCATAAAATCTCATTTTTTGGAAATTTTGCATAAAATAATAAATTTTGCTTTAAAATATGTTTAAGGGCTAACAAATTTAAAATATTTTCAATTTGGTCGTCTCCGGTCTCGTCCTCGCTTATCGGAACTCAAACGGTACCGTAAAATGACATGCACAAAGTAAGGGCATAAATCATCATATAATCACATAAACTGACATGCAATCATGCTAACATAAAGTTTTCCCCCTAGTCATGCGCTCAATAAAATGTAATTAGGATTTCTGGGCGTTACAACTCTCCCCCCCTTAAATAAATTTCGTCCCCGAAATTAAGTTACGTACCGAAAAGCTCTGGATAGCGCGTCCGCATATCGGTCTCGATCTCCCAGGTAGCCTCATCTGCCAAGTGATTCTGCCACCGGACCTTGACCTTCGGAAACCTCCGCGCTCTAAGCCTGCGCTCCTCTCGCGCTAATATCTGAACTGGTCGCTCCTCAAAGGATAAGTCTGGTCCCAACTGAATCGGCTCAAAATCCAACACATGAGATGGGTTCGGGATGTACTTCCGTAACATCGAAATGTGGAACATGTTATGCGCTGCTGACAGACTGGGCGGTAATGCTACGCGATATGTTAACGTACCGACCCTCTCCAAAATCTCAAACGATCCAATGAATCTCGGACTGAGCTTGCCTCTCCGGCCGAAGCGCATCACGCCCTTCATGGGCGATATCCTCACAAATACATGGTCCCCTACTTCCAACTCCAGATCTCGTCGTCTCGATCGGCATAACTCTTTTGACGACTCTGAGCTGTCCTCATCCGATCTCGTATCCTGGTCACGATATCTGCTGTCTGCTGTACCATCTCTGGTCCAGTCAAAATCCTCTCGCCAACCTTGTCCCAATGCACGGGAGACTTACACCTCCTCCCGTACAAAGCCTCATAAGGAGCCATCCCAATCGATTCCTGAAAACTGTTATTGTACGTGAACTCTACCAAGGGCAACTTAGAATCCCACGTACTCTGAAAATCTATCACGCAGGCTCTCAGTAAATCCTCTAGAATCTGAATGACTCTCTTCGACTGACCATCTGTCTGCGGGTGAAAAGCCGTACTGAAAGATAGCTTGGTCCCCAATGCAGCGTGCAAGCTCCTCCAAAACGCAGGAGTAAACCTGGAATCCCTATCCGACATAATAGAGACTGGTATGCCATGCAGCCTGACAATCTCTATAATGTATAGCTCTGCATACTGTGTCAATGTGAAAGTGGTCTTCGCCGGTAGAAAGTGTGCGGACTTGGTGAGTCGATCCACAATCACCCAAATCGCCGTAAAGCCTCTGGTACTCCTGGGTAAACCAACCACAAAATCCATTGTGATGTTCTCCCATTTCCACTCAGGGATAGGGAGTGGCTGTAGCAATCCTGCGGGTCGCTGGTGCTCTGCCTTGACCTGCTGACAGGTCAAACACTCTGACACAAATCGTCCGATGTCTCTCTTCATCCTTGGCCACCAATAAAGTGTCTGCAAATCCCTGTACATCTTCGTACTCCCTGGATGAATGGAATACATCGATGCATGGGCCTCTGATAAGATCTCAGCTCTCAACTGCTCAGTATTGGGTACCCACATGCGACCCCTGAAACGAGTAATCCCATCCTCGACTGTGTACAAACCCCGTCCTCTAGCCTCGTCTCTCTGCCTCCACTGCTGTAACTGCTCATCTGTAGCCTGGCCGTCCCTAATCCGATCTCTAAGAGTCGGCTGAACTATGAGCGTTGAGAGGCTAGGCGCACAGCCCCCTGAATTAAACTCCAACCCAAATCTCTGAATCTCGGTCTGTAGTGGTCGCTCCACTGATAAACACGCCACCACTGAAGCCTTCTGGCTCAAAGCGTCCGCTACCACATTAGCCTTACCCGGATGGTAGTTAATGCCACAGTCATAGTCCTTCACCAACTCTAGCCATCTACGCTGCCTCATATTCAGCTCCTTCTGAGTGAAGAAGTACTTGAGACTCTTATGGTCGGTGAAAATCTGACACTTCTCGCCATACAAATAGTGTCTCCAAATCTTCAGTGCGAACACTACTGCTGCAAGCTCCAGATCGTGCGTCGGATAGTTCTGCTCATAACTCTTCAGCTGTCTCGACGCATACGCAATAACCTTATCTTCCTGCATTAGAACTGTACCTAACCCTCTCAGAGAAGCATCTGTATAAACCACAAACTCCTTGTGGTCCACTGGCATAGCTAATACTGGAGCTGAAGTAAGGGCCTCCTTCAGCTGATCAAAGCTCCTCTGACATTCGGTACTCCACACATACTTCACATTCTTCTTGGTCAAGGCTGTCAAGGGCACTGAAATAGAGGAGAAGCCCTTGATGAATTTGCGATAATAACCTGCCAAGCCCAAGAAACTACGAATCTCTGCTGCATTCTTCGGAATCCCCCAGTTCTGCCTGCCTCCACTTTCGATGGGTCAACAGAACTCCCATCTCGACACAATATGCCCTAAGAAAGCCACCTGCTCCAGCCAAAACTCGCACTTGCTGAACTTCGCGTATAAATTGTGCTCCCTCAAAGTCTACAAAGTTTTCTGCAAGTGCTGCCTATGCTCCTCAAAGCTCCTCGAATAAATCAGAATATCGTCGATGAACACGATGATGAACTGGTCTAGATACTGCCTGAATACCCTGTTCATCAGATCCATGAAAATCGATGGGGCGTTTGTCAGACCAAACGGCATCACCAAGAACTCGTAGTGGCCGTAGCGTGTCCGAAAAGCAGTCTTGGACACGTCCTCGTCTCTAACCTTCAGTTGATGGTAGCCAGATCTCAAGTCAATCTTCAAGAACACCGTGGCTCCCTGCAACTGATCAAATAAGTCCTCTATCCTCGGAAACGGATCTCTGTTCTTCACGGTAACTCTGTTCAACTCCCGGTAGTCAATACACAACCTCATGCTACCATCCTTATTCTTCACAAACAGAACTGGTGCGCCCCATGGAGAAAAACTAGGGCAAATGAACCCCTTGTCAAGCAACTCCTGAATCTGCTCCTTCAACTCCTTCATCTCGGTAGGAGCTAAGCGATACGGTGCCTTAGAGATAGGCACTGTACCTGGCATCAGCTCAATAGAAAACTCCACCTCTCTCTCTGGTGGAACTCCTGTGACATCGTCGGGGAAAACATCTGCGAAGTCCCTGACTACCTCCACATCAGACAACGAAGGGCCTGCTGAATATCCTGAAGCAGTAACACTGTCCAAGAATGCCTGACATCCATGCTCAACTAGCTTCCTGGCCTGTAAGAAAGATATGAATCTGGGCTTCCGCTGTCTCCTCGTCGCCTCAAAAACAAAAGCCTCTTGCCCTGGTGGCTTGATCGTAACTGTCCTCCGCTGGAAATCAATCACCGCTCCAAACTCCGTCAACCAATCCATGCCTAGGATGAGATCGAATCCTGACATCGGCAACACAACTAAATCTGCTTGGACTGCATGATCCTGGAACATCATCGTCAATCCCTGAACCACTCTGGTCGTCGTCAGCTCCTCACCTGATGGGACCGTCACTGCGAGAGCCATACCCAAGCTCTCCGGTGTAATATCCATCCTCTGCGTGAACGCACTCAAAATAAATGAGTGGGTCGCCCCTGAGTCAAGTAACGCAAGGGTAGTGACACCAAGCACACGAATCTCGCCTGAAATGGAAATATTACACAGGCACGCGTTTACAATTAAACTAGGTCTCAACAAGTAGTTCAGATGCCTAACACATGTTCTAGGTTAGCTATCCCTACGGTCCATGATCACATAGAAGTCCTAGAAGGCATACAGTTCCACTAAGTTAAACCAGTCTAAGGCATGAATCTCCTAGTAGTGTTCTACTCAGCATGCAATCTGCATACAGCAAACACTAAACTCAAAAATCAAAGAAATGGCGGAAATCCTAAAGAGGAATACCCGTGAGCAAAGTAGTATCCGGATCTGCCGCCTCTGCCTGCATCACGAAGACACAACCCGTGGTCTGTCTCTTCTTAGGGCAATCCCTGGAAATGTGTCCCGGTTCCTTGCAATGAAAGCACTTCACTGATCCCGCCATGCACGGTCCAGAAAATTCCTTAGGTCTGTGAGACCTGGATTTGTAATCGAGATTTTTTTCGTTGGAATGAATCGATAAATAGAGGTTCTGCTGGTTCAAGATCTCTATTTGAGTGTTTGAGTTGCGTTTTCGGGTTCCATTTCGTGTGTTGAACAATTCTAGAGATTTTGTATTTTTTTCGCATATTTGAGGTACCTGCTGGATGACGTGTCAGCTGGTTTGGAGAGCTAGCGACTGGTCGGTGGCAAAACCAGTCGAAGCGTGTTTTAGCTCAAGATTCTTGAAACGCCGTCGTTTGCGTGAAGTCTGGTTGCGTTCGTTGTGATCAGCAGATGCTTTAGCGTAGTTGCGTTGAGGGTTAAAACGACTGCGTTTAGATTAGTCGGCGCGACGTCGTTTGGATGTTGCGTCTGGTACCAGCTGGTAGATCGCATTCGAGTTCCTGCTGGTCGATCAGCAGATGTAGAGGTCAACCTTCCTGTAGCGCGAGGAGGATACGGCGTCGTTTAGTTAGCGCTAGGAATTTCAGCAGATGGTTGGTTTTGTGTAAAGTGCTTCTGCTGGTTTTGCTGACGTCTGCGGAGCGACGTCATTTGAGTAAGTGGCAACGCCGCGTTTTGATGTTGCTGCTGGTATCAGCAGGAGGAAGTGCTTAGCGTTGTTTTGTGTATTGCTGCTGGATGACCAGCAGTTGGTATTTGGAATCGCGAATCCTAAGCGACGTCGTTTGGATTAGTTGTTGCGACGCCGTTTTGGCTTAGCGTTAGAAGTTCTTTTGTTGTTGTTGCTGCTGGCAGTCGAGGGTCGTTTATTGTGGAGTATGCGTCGACTATTGCTCCTGCTGGTTTTATCGGTGGAAATACGCTCCTGCTGGTAACAGCAGTTGAGAGTTTTATATATAGCGAGACTTGGTCTTCGTTGTGGATTACCAGTTTCCATACTTAGAGAAATATTTCCCGATTTTCACTCTCTATTTCTCAACCCTCATTACTGTTTACCGTGAGCTTCTCCGGTAGATTCCCGTCGACTCCGGCCGTTGTTTTGGACAATTGAGGTAGTGTTGGACTCCTCTCGTGAAGCTCTTCCTTTTCGTACCAGTTTTAGAAGCTGAAATTGGCTAGTTGAGGAACGAGAAGTTGTTGCCAGTTCGTGAATTTTGTAGTAGCAGGTAGAACTTCATTCCTCGTGTTGAGATCTTGTTTCTAGCTTTGTTTTAAGCTCCTAGCGAAGTTGTGGTAGTAGGAAACGGTGTTGGTTGAGCGTAGCTCCCAGCCGTGATTTTCTGTTAGATCCCTGAGTTATACGCTTGTTGTTTAGCAGGCTTTTACCAGAGTCTTCGGAATTTCTCGCAGTATTATTGTGCTCAGTATAAGGTACGGATTTGAGCTTGTATTACGGCGAGGCTACGG